>QANZ01001923.1:184920-211188 GCA_003254925.1 Chamaecrista fasciculata
GAAAAAAAAAAAAAAAAAGAAATATATAAGACCAAAATTGCAACTTAGCCTAAAGATAAAACACTAAAATCTCCTCCAAGTTAATTATTCATGTCATCCTTAACAGATGGAGATGAATGAAATTTAGGATGCGAATGCGAGTATGAAACATGTATACTTTATTTTGTAAGCGTGTCACCGTACTGGACACGGACGACACCCATACGACACATATTTACAAGTTTTTGAATATAAAATTAATTTTTTGTGACTTTAATTAATATCACAAACAATAGAAAATAATGACAAATATGACATATATTATAAATAGATATTGTAATTTATATATATAAATATATGTCATATCGTAGCATGTAACTTTAAAAACTTAGCGTGTCAGTGTGTCCGTGTTGTGTCTCAGGTCATTGTTTATGCTTTATAGGGCTAATAACGATGGAGCCTTTTGCAAACATATGAAACCAAATATGCAATCTGACAAAAAAATATGTGACAAAATCTTCAATGAAAAAAATTATAAGGATCTGATTTGCCACATGACCAAAAAAATAAGGGACCAAATCTATAACAAAAATAGATAAGGGTCTAATTTATAACCTAACAAAAAAATAAGAGACCAAATTTATACTTTAATCTATTTTATTTTAACTATGGTTAATTTCTTGATGACATCCATCGACTAGAGAGATAAGAAAACAATAGGATAAAGAGGAGGGAAAAAATTTGCTGACGTGGAACTTGAACTGTTGGACTTGTAATTAATTACTAATCAGTTAATTACTGTGCTTGGTCGTTGACTATTTGTAATTAATTTATATTAATGTTAATGAAGACAAAGTCCCTTTGGAGTTTTGCCAAATAAACGCGTTGAAGGAAAGACCATTTCGTTCTAATCATAATCTAAATATTTTTTTACCTAATTATTACAAATTATATGTACAAAATTATTTATAAATAATTGCTATCTAACAAATTATAATCTCCTTTTTATTTTTTTTATCAACCGCCGACATATTTGTTTAGTCGTTAATTAAATATCTTGCTTTGTGTCATTTTTTCAGTCCTAATTTTGTACATGTTGCCCACTCTCTCTAAATAAAAAAAATTAAAGAAAAATGGAATCATTTCATGGTTATTTTGCTCATATAAAATAATACATAAATAATAATTACACCATAATATATATGTTCATACTTGGAAAGATCATAAATGTCAATATTATATAATAATAATAATAATAATAATAATAATAATAATTTCATTTATGTGCAATTTGGCTAGCTTTTACCACATATCTAAATATAAAAAAGATGCAGATAGGATCAATCTAAAATATTAATTTATTTCTTAGTGAATTAATTATAATAATTTAATGCAATCTAAAAAATTTATAGCATGGCTTCATGAAGGAAATTTAAGGTTAATCAATGCATTTAAATTATGACTTACTATATATTTTTTAATTTTCCATGAGTGTTTCCTTTGGTATATTTAAATCATACATTTTTTTTGGTAAATTAATATCACACATTTTCAATGTAATATTAATCTGGCTCAAAATGATGAAACCGTTTTCCCCAACTTTGGCATCATTTTGATGCATAAATTGTTGCCTCTGATATTGCATAAATTAATTTCTATGGAAGAAAAATATTAACTTTTTTAATAGTCATAACTTAACGAAAATGTAGTACAATTTAGTTTGAATGGTCAGCAATTTAGTATTATTTAAGTAAAATTTCGAATTCGAAACTTTGTAAATACAATAATCTATTGAAAGATATCTATCATAATTAAATGCGCCAAGTTTGTTGAGTTTAAATTAGTTGAAGCAATCAACAAAAGTTTTAAGTGGTAAACGATTTGATATTGTTTAAGCAAGTTCTCTTATTCGAGACTTATGAATACATTTATTCATTTTGAGAGATTTTTCCGTCATAGTCAAGTGCACAATGTAAGTTGAATTTGAACAAATCCTCGAATCTCTAATGAACAAACAAAAAACATATTACTATAAGCCAATAAAACATTGACGTTGATATGAACTCGAGATATGACATAGACACACACCAACACGTCAAATTCTTGAAATAATACGACACTACATATATATATATATATAAGTAATCTAAAATTTATAATTTTTTATGAAAATTTTAAAAATTACGATTTCTGTTCATAATATATACCATATGTGTATTGTTTTTCTATTATTTGTTATGTTAAATTCACAAAAATTGCCAACAAAGGTTGGCCCAGTTGGTAAGGAGTCGACTTATAACCCACAAGGTCGTGAGTTCGATTCCCACTGCCGATGTGAGGACCTTGTTGGTAGGCGATCTGTAAATACTTCTTTAAGCGCTCATAGAGCCTGGAGGCCTGCCCTGGCCTTTGTGAGCCCTGGGGTCCAACTCACCTAAACTTCATTTTATCAAAAAAAAAAATCANTAATGAAATAAAAAGTATATAACAGGAAAAAAAAAGAAAAGAAAACGTCTCCATGTTCAAATCTATTTCTGTAACGCAGTGCATACATACATAGTGGATATGATCTGCGCCTAGTCTCTCTCTTTCAGACAGATTTCTCCATTGTAGCCATCGTCATCGTTTTCTACTCGGTCGTCTTCTTCCTCTCTCTCTCTTTCTCTTTCTCTCTCTAAAAGACTCATTCTCTCTCTCTCTCTACAAATACTGCATCCTCATTCCTCAATCTTCAGTAGCTATGGTCAATCACTACCTTTTGCGTTGTTTTCTCATTTCTTCTCACAGCTCCTAGAGAGAGAGAGAGTATCTGAGTGAGTCAGCGTGTGTGTGAAAATGGTGGCTCTCTCCTTTGTCTCTAAAGCGAAGTCCGCTTTACATTCTGCGGCTGCGAAAGCGGAACGAGTTCTCGAGGACATCAAATCGGACCGAGGTTCAATTTCATGATCGTTTCCATAGCTAGCCATTTTTACGATATGCGTTTCATCGGTTCATTTTAGCATTTTTTAATTCTTTTTTAGATTTTTGGTTATTTTTGTATAGATAGATAAATAATGTGTGCGGTTTTTGTTTCTCTTGGAATTTTGGATATCTGATTAGAATGCGAATTGGCTATTTACGCTATTATTGTTTGATTGATCGGTGAAGGTCCTGTTAAAGAATCGCCGGACAATTTTGTTAGGCAATCAGAAGATGAATCTCCTCAGAACGAGGGCGAGTCAAAGGTAATGACGATTCGGATGATTATGGTTCTTCTATTGGTTGCTTTGGATTTCATCTGGGAGGAGAATATTTTGGTGTTATCTGTTAAATCTCTGTAATTTGTAATTGGGAAAAGATATTGAATTTGAGTATTGGTCTTGTATTCCATGGTTGATCATTTTCTCGGTTGTAATTTTTTGCTTTTCCATTTCTAGCTTGGGATGATGGGTGGCATTCGTTTTCAGTTCTGATTTTTGTATTTACCTTACCAGTAAGAGGTATAATCGTTTGTTTTATTTGAAGAACAAAAGTCCGAAATTGGTTTGGGAATATAGAGGCTCTATTTTCTCATCTAATCCTTTCTTCATTGGCTTGTTCTATGTTTTCTTTTTGAAAAGTAACTATGTATTGACAAAGCATGTAGAAGGCTTCTCATCTTTGTGCAAAATTATTTGTTGGATTTTTTTTGGTAATCTTTTCATTCTCCTTGCTTTGGGACTTTCCAGAGGTAAAATTATAGTCCGAAATGGCTCTGGGCCTCAAGATTATCAAAATTTTATTTATCTGTGTATAGATAATACAACAACAACAAACAAAGCCTTATCCCACTAGGTGGGGTCGGCTTGTGTATAGATAATAATGAACGCTAATTACCTAATATAACAAAATTTTGTAATGGGATGGTGCAGCTTCACAATGAATCCAGGCATATAAAGTGGAGGACTGCATATACAGATATCAAGCAGGACTGGCAACATAGGATTAAGAATATTCGAATAGGGAGAAAAGACGTGAAAGATACAGATAAAGTTGGTGATACAACCATGGCTGTTCCATTTTATGATGAAAATTTGTACATCTTGAACATGAAAAATGATCTCGAGGCCAAGGTAAGAAGATCTGAAATATTCTAATATAAGGCTCTTATCATCCTACCTTGTACATAAGATATATTAAGAAAATCTGATGATGTACGCTGACTGTCTTGTATTCAAAATAGTGTCTGTGGGATTCTGTCTTCATCTTTGATTAATAAGGAGTCACAAGATAAAGCTGCTGACAGTGCATTTTGATGAATTAAGTAATGTATGATGATTAGTGCATGAAAAGGGCAAACTAGTTGAAAAGTTATTGACTTTTCTCATTCATTTGCTGATTCAACTGTACAAATGGATTGCTTTAACAATGTATGAAAAACCAATTGATAGGCTTCAGAAGACATTCATTTGGTTGAAGGTTTATCTGCTGGAACTAAATATCTCATTACTCCATCATCTGTGACTAAAGATCCCATTCCTCCTTCATCTGCGTTGAAGCAGTTGGCTATAGCTGTTGAGTAAGTTGTATTTCTTTGCAATTTTTTCACCTTTGTTTCCCTATTTTGCAGCTACTCTTTCCACAAACTACTTAATAATTGCATTCTATTTCCATATGGTAGGAAGATTCTGTCAAAAAGTATGTTTCTACTAATGGTTCTTTTCTCTTTGGTATTTTCAAGAGTTGAGTGCATCTTTTTGGTATCCTACAGTAATTTCAATTGTTATTTATCTTGTCAGTTGTCATGATGCTAAAGCAAAAGTAGCTTCATTTCTTAAGTCTTGTAGTTGTCATTCATGGATCTTTTCAGATTATGATTCAACTACCTTTTCCCCTAAAACCCTAAGATATTTTTATTTTTGTCCAGGGCTGGAAGGAAATCAAAGTCAATGAAAGATCTTATAGATTCACCAGGAGAGTCTTTACCGGTTCGAGAGAGGGCAGGCTTAAGTCTCTCTGCTGTAAAGGCCTTAGTTTTGCAAGAAAAGGAGGGCAAACTTACCTCTGAGTTTAGCAATGATGAGAAAGTTCTGCATTTGATTAATTCTCTGTTTTATCCAGGTATATAAATCTTAATGTTGCTTGCTGATTATATCTTTACATCAATGAACAATGATATATCCTATGTTCTATCACTATTTTTTTTTTAATCCATTGTTCTGTGATGATCTTTCACTTCTGTAATAATATTTTCAAGTTATTTGCAGACGGAGATTTCCTCAGAAGGAAGATCAACTATGATTCTGAGGAAACTGAGATATCCTTGCCAAGAGATTTTCATGGCGCTCCTCCAGAAAGCCTTGTTGTTAAGCTTGCGGAAGTCATTGGAAACTTTGGAAGTATTCGGAAAATGGCTCTGTTTTGGCACAGGGTTGTTGTTGAAGTATGTTTAACTTTAAGTATTTCTAATTTCTATTGAAAATTTGAATCCTAAATTGAAATAGGATGCAGTAATGCTACTAGCCATTACTTCATTTTTATTTATCATTTCCAGCTGTAAAGAATGATTTGATATATAGATTTTTACCTCCTTTTTTATGTACAGCTGAGAAAATTTTGGTCTGAGGAGCAATATTTACCTGGAATCCCCTTGTATGAGATTCCAGATCTGAAGTCATGTCTCCTCTATCAACAGTTCCAAGTAATTAATTGTTGCATCTCCCGGAAAAAGCACCGTATTATTGCTACTGAATCTCTGGACTCTATGTTGTCAAGAGCCAGTTCAATATCAGATGTTTCAGCTGATTTTAGTGACACAGTACCTTCAAGCCCTGTTCAGTATGCTAGATTAAGATCTGGGCAGCTGGTTGTTCGACTTGGTGCTGATTGCCCTTCTGGGAATCTGGCATTGTTGGAAACTGGTGAACCTATGTATTCTCCTGTTACACAGGTGTGTTAAACATAACTACTTAAACTTGCTCCTGTCCTGTTACTGAGATTTCTATGACTGTCACATGTAGGAAGGGCCTTTGCTTACAGAAGATCTAATCAAAGAAACAGAGGAGTTTGTGCTGCAGACCGGAAGGTTTGGATACTAATTATGACCCATTTGATCCAGTTAGAGTTTCTTTTGTTTTGCATTGCCTTTTGAGTTTCATGATTTTCTCTTTATATGAGCACACAAATATTGATCATATCAATGCTTTAATCAATTAGTTGTGGTGAAATCTAATGATATACAGAAAAGGAAACTGCTTAATTGACTGTAAAGAAACATTAGTTTATAATGAATTCGAGATTAGTATTGTTTAGGAGCAGGTGTATTTAATGGGATTAAATGTACTGAAATTTACACGTCATTCTACATTTGTGTGATGGCATTCTCTTTTGGGTAAAATACAGGAAAGGTACCTGTGGTTTGGCCTAATCTCACTTTTATGACGTGTGGTTTCAAAAGTTGCACATAAGGTACCTGTGTGTTTCGCCGTTAAACAGAAGCAGTACTTGTGTAATTTTCCGTTAAAGAAAGGGTTGTTTTGCTATTTTGGCCAAATTTGGGGGGGCAAAAAAGTAATTCTGATGCAAGGAGAAAGAGGCTAGATCCATAGTATTGCCCAAAAACATTTAAATTCTTTCAAAACAGTCCCTAAAACTCAAAAGTTCTAGAAATAGAGATTTTTGAAAAAAATTATATTGTTGGATTCATTGAAAATAGTAGGTTCCAAATATATATTTTCCTTTCAAAAATATTATATCTATAATTTATTATTTCTTACTCAAAAGTGTCTTATAATAAAATTAAAATGAAACACGGATAAAAATTTTTTGTCAGGTTGCTCTCAAAATTTAACCACAAGCTCACAAGGACTTCTAGATTAACTACACAATTTACTTTTAAGTCAAATGCTAAGTCTAATGTCTAACATGGTACCTTGGGGTATTACAGAAACCCTCTTCGATTTGCAATTCCAACAACCCTAATTTCATCAAATCAAATTAGAAACCCTAAATCTTTGAAATTGCTTCAAAATCCGCCGAGAAATTTGGAGATGATAATTCGGGTGATTTCTGATTAATGAATATCTATGTGTGTGTGTGTGTGTGTGATTTCTGATTTAATTTGATGAGTGGAATTTGAAATTCGTATGAGAAATGATGGTTTGTTGAGTTTATGGGAAGAAGATGATGATGAAGATGAAGAGAGTGTTGGGTTTCATCGTTTAATGTTCAAAATATGAAGCTAATATGTAGTTCAAGCTTCAGCAAAATCACAGGTACCTAATGTGCAACTTTTGAAACCACACGTCATAAAAGTGAGATTAGGCCAAACCACAGGTACCTTTCCTGTATTTTACCCTTCTCTTTTTGGTATTGTCATGAACTTACTAGGATTCTGATGGATCTTGTCTAAAGACATAATAAACAATTGAGAGTGGGGCTACATGCTATTTTTATTCGTAGATTGTGATGTCTTTTTCATCTTAATGTAATTAGAAATTCCTTTCTGTAATTGTACTTTCTTCTGTAAAATATTCATGAAGGCAACAAAAGCCAATGGTTATAGACAGTAGAATGGTCAATAAGTCATGTGAAAGGATGCTTGAGTTGTTTAGATTTTGACCTTCATTTTCATGTTGTATAACTAAAGATTCCACAGGTTTAAATGATATAGATGTCTACTTAGAAATTGATAACTACTTTTCATTATATGCACAAGAGGGGCTCTGAGATTATTTGACTAATAAACATTGCTTGCTTAGATTTCTTTCATTTATGATGTAATAGCCTGGAGCATTATAATTATTATTAGCTTGGGACTCCTTGATAAATTTTCTCATCTTTTATGGTCAGTGTTGGTGCTGCGTGCTCTCAACTCCTCTCTGATATGCAGGCTTTCAAGGTCAAGCTCTCCCTTGAAAGAACATTTTCTTACCTATATTCTAAATCCTTCTAACTGTTTTGAATGTGTTGGACATTCTATCTGAGGGAATTCTATTTGGTACCATGTTTTAGGCCGCAAATCCTGGCTGTATTATGGAAGATTTTGTACGATGGTATTCTCCTCCTGATTGGACAGAAAGTGAGGCAAGTACCGAAGCCCAAGAACCTTTAGATGATATTGAGTCATTGTCTGCGAAAGGTCAGCTTAGTCTGCGGATGCAAAAAGAAGGTGCAATCTCATTTTCCCCATAATTTATTTTCACATTCTGCCAACATTTTATGGCAATTTTTATTTCAATGGACTTTTGGCATCAGATAAGATTCTGGCTGAAGACTTTGTAGCTTGGTTAGGTGTGAAGAACAATAAGCTTGTACTCGAAATTTGTGCCAGAAATTGCCTAGTCAGTCACATAGATTTTGATAATATTGTCTCTTTTAAATAGTTTTTATTCGACAAAGTGCTTCTTTGATGATTTTTATTTTTTTCTTTTATGTTCTTGGATCATTTAAAATGATTTCTCAAAGCTAAATGTCATTGTTTGATCATTAATATAATTCATAAGGCAGTAAATGACTGAAGCAAAGTTGAGTACCAGCTAGCTTGGGCTCCAGATCATTTATTAAACGAGTTGCCTGGCTTTTCTCACTTAGCTAATCTAACATTAATGTTCTTTATTTGAGAATATAGACTTAATGAAGTTTCCTGTACGAACTTAGTGAGTTTTGACTGAGAGTCTGAGATTACTAATCATTTATGTTTATTTATGTTACTATACATAAATTCTGCTATATATAGTAAATGATATATTTATATTACTGTATGCTTAATTGGGCTCTTGGTGAGCAGCAGTAGATTTATCTACCTCGGCTTGTTTACTTAACAAGGTCCAAAACAAACTAATTCATTTTTTATACTAGCCAAATTGAGCTAAGCATTAAGCAAAGCTAAACTCTGCAAAAGATCCACTTATTTGTAGCCTTAAGCATTAAATTATGAGTGTGCTAGGCTATTGCAAAAGTAGTATTTGCAATTTTCTATGTTGCTTTATAGAACTTTGAGTTGGTGTACTAGGTACTTACTATGACTATGTTGTTTTGGGATCGTAGCCCAAGAGACTTCTGATGTTTGGACTGACATGGGTTATGAATCATTAATGTGTTCCTATTGAAATTTATAATGAAGATTTTGTGCTTTGTCTTGGGCTCAAAATGTATGTCAGTAGAACCAGATTATCATAATATATATATTTTTTGTCAGTGAATTGACTATGACATAGGTCTTTGGGTTTTATATGCCTATTTTTCTAGGGATAACCATTGAACTGAAAATCTTGGCATTCAATGTCTTGATCTTTGCAACACCTATGTAAGATGTATAGTGCCTTAATTAAAGATTGTTTATATGTCTGGAAAAGAGCACTCTTCGGTACAGTTGCTTTATGCTCTTTTGGTTTCATATCAGGAAGATTCTCTGAACTTCATAACATGTTTATGGCAGGCAATTTATGGCGTGAATTATGGCAAACAGCTAAACCAGTGCCTGCTGTTAAACAGGCACCTCTATTTGACGAGGATTTGGCAGTGTAAGTCTACGTATTAAATAATCTTGTTTGGTATTACTATAGTCTATGTATATTATCTTTAATTATCTCACTTAAGGGCTTTTGACATAAATCTCTAGGGAGGGCATCTTGAAGGCTTTTGAGGACATCCAGCCTTCTGAGCTTTTTGAACAACTGTTTGTTTCATTAGTAAGTTATTTATCTGTTTTTCACGTACTAATACTCTAAATATTTACTTGTTAGTAATGTACAATTATAGGAGATAATATGTGGCTATCTAGGCATGCATGTGAGCTTTGAACAGTAAGATTGGCATGTTAATTTAGCATGTGTGCACATCCATTCACACAATTTTTTCATAGAGCTCCAAGTCTCTAACTGTACTGCACTGGTTACAAAAGCCTTTCTATATAAATGGTCCTGCAATCAGTAGCATCTTGACTAAAGTTCTGCCAGATTGTTTTCTTTGAACAAGTTGACTAGACATCAGTGGTGGATAGCCATAGATTGTTGAAGAAATTCTCCATTTATTTACTTTTGTGCTAATCATAATGTTTTGTCTTAATTTTACAGCTTGGCTTAGGATTTATGATTGCTGAACCAATGCTATCTGATAACGAAGACTTCTCAAAGTTGTTTTATGACTGCAAGGAGTACATCGGTGTCACCTGTCAAGGCAACAATTGGAGTGAGAAACTAGATGACCTTTGCCAGGTGCGTAATATCGGACTAGTTACTGATTTACAAAGTTCTGTAGTTGCTCTCTTGATCCTTTTGCTCTGCTACTAGTATTTGTTCACAACATGACGAAGTGAAACGTTCATTTTCCATCACTGAGAGAATAGGAACTCTGTTGGGTCAATCAAATCATTTAGGGCTTTATACATTTTACTTTAACCAACTCTACCTTGTAGGAGTTTGATTTGCTCTGTTTGGTGTTTAGGCTCATTCTTTTGAAAGATAGCTCCACCTGTGAGCACATGGGGATACAGTTCTTTGAATCTTTTCCTTGATGTTATTTTTTATAGCTTAACATGAAATAATTGATTGTTTTAAAAAAGTTTCTCCACACACCTTTTCTTTTTGGTACTTTTTGCTTTCGCAAACGGATTTTGATGAAATTTGTTTTCTCTCTAGTCTTTAGGGTCATTCTGTTGTAGTATCTCCTCCTGTGACTACAAGGGAATGAAACATCATTTTTGTGGTTATATATTATTATTTGATGATTTCATTTCTTCTAATCGGAACTTGTTTGATGAACTATTTGATAATTGGTAGTAGTAACTTTTGTCTGAAAGAATATTAAGTGATCACATGTTTGGTAAATTAAAGGTATATGAATCAGTGGAGACAATGCTATTGAACCCTGAGGAAGCATTAAGGATGATGAAGCAGCCAAGTGAAGAACCAACTACAACTACTGGGGAGCTTAAGCATCAGTTCAAGAGGCTAAGCCTTATCTTTAGTGGCAAAGACAAATTGCTAAGAAAGCCTATCTCCAAATTCAAGATAAACAACGAAGAAAACCCGATTCGACAATCATTTTCAAATTTCTTAGACAGCAAGTCATCCTTGTTTTCGAAGAAGCCTAAGCCTGAAACCACAGTTACTACTGATAACCCTCGTGTCGATGATGATTGGACGCTTGTTTAGTCGAAAGTTTGGAAAGTTTCGCCCTCTTAAGTCAGGTTTAAGAACAACCTAGCAGCCCCAGATAAGTGTAAATTAATATCTTAGATTACAGGTTAGCTGATTTTGTAGCAAAATTTAGCTAATTTTGTGGCAAAGTGTAATGAACTCTTGTTTTTAATAATACACAAGAAATTGAAGGTGTAATTGCATTTCATATGGATACTTGTCTTCCAAACTAGCAGTTAACTTTTTAGTTTCTGAATTTTTAGTGAGTCAATTAGTTCTCAAAAATTACAAATCTTTTGGGTCTTAATTGTACTGTTAGGGGGTTAAAAAAAATACTAGAACAGTAGAAACATAACATCGAGTTTTTTTTTTTTTTTTTCAATTTTTCTTTTAAAAACCAAAGCTGAATGACTTTTTCTGGAATCGAATTTTGAAGAAAAGTGTTTGAGAACCAAAAATTAAGAAATTTTTTATTAGTGTAGAAGTAGTAGTTTATGTTTAGTCAATTTCCTGAAGAAGTTATTTAATTATAAAACATTAAAAGAGAATATATATATATATATATAAAGAAGATAAATTAAAACTTTTGAAATAATATAATTATTATTAATTCTTTAATGAGATAAAAATACCAAAATAAGTACTTTAACAAATAGTAATAGTAATAAAATGGGGCAAAAGCACTAATTTTGTCCTAAATTTTACACTAATTGTGAATTTCGTATTAATTTTCTTTTTCGATCAATTTTGTTTGTGAAAAGGAGAGGCTAAATTAAAAAAAAATATTTTTACTCATCAATAACAAATAAATATTTAAAACACACAACACAAAATATATAAGTCAAAAAGTTCTAAGGAGATAATTTATATTTAAACTTTTTTTCTTCCGTTAAAATCTCATTTTGGTCTTAAAACAATCTTTAATTTTATTTTGATCTTAAACTTTCGTATTTGTTTCATTTTGACCAAAATGTGATTTCTAGACTAAAACAATATTTTGATTCCTCACGTATGACCTTTTCTCAATTTGGTCCTCCATAAATTTTTTTCTCAATTGAGTCCCTCACAAGTGTTTATGTTATCTAAGTTAATTACTCCATCCAATTTTTAACAGAAATGGTGATGTGACACTTTTAAGATGACACAAATTTATTCTCTCCATCATTATTTAACTTGACACATCATTATTTAACGGTGTCACATCACCAAATCCGTTAAAAATGGATGGGGGACTAACTTTGATAACAAACATTTGTGAGGGACCAAATTGAGAAAGAAAATTTATGGAGAACCAAATTGAGAGAAAGGTAATACGTGAGAGACCAAAATAGAATTTTAGTCTTTCTTCTACCATTATTTATAATCTAGATAGTTGAAATAGACTATCACTCTCTCATATGTGTTTTAATAAGTCAATTGATAAAGAGAGAAAAAAAAATAAACTTTTATCGTTTGTCAAAAATTTAAAATAAAAATCAACCACAAATTCATCTCCAACTTGTAACTAAGAATAAAGTTCTTTTACCAACAAGTGTTTGGTATAGTGGTTGGCGGGCTACATCCTAGGTGAGATGACCCAGGTTTGATCCCTAGAGTCGACATTGTTGGGAGGGCACGACCTTTTCGTCTCGGTAGCCCGAATGAGATTAGTCTTCGCTTAGACCGTTACACGGATAGGTGGGGGAAACCCATAACATTACCTAAAAAAAAGAATAAAGTTCTTTTTTTCTTTGTGAACTCTCTTATTGTGACATACGCGAGAGAGAAAAATGATTCATCTCAATTGTCCAATTTAAAAATAACAACATAAATCATATGAAATCAGAATTAAAATGGAATAAATGTAAAACATTAAATACTAAAATACAATAAAAAGTAGTCTTAGGACCAAAATGAAACTTAGCTCATAGTTTGTAAACCAAAATCAGTATTTGACCATTATTCTTCCTTAACAAGCTTAAAGCATCATCGTAACTCGTAAGGAAACTCAATCTCAGTGAAGAAATTGGGGTTCCCACATCATAGGCTCTCTCTCTCGATTCGGTGAAGCAACGTTGAAGATGTTATTTTCTACCATCCTAAGGTATGCCTTCCCCAAATTTCCTCTTTTTCTTTCTCCTTTTCGTTTTTGCCTCTGTTCTTCCAAGTTTTATGCTCATTCACATTCCCCAAATCCGAATAACATTCACGATGCCGTCGCTTCTTTCAATCGCATACTCCATAGACATCCCCCACCCTCCATATTCGAAATCACCAAGGTTTTAGGAGTGATTGTAAAGATGAAACATTATGACACTGCTATTTCACTTTGTGCAAAAGCGGAATCAAAAGGAGTGATGCCTGATTTGGTTACTCTCAGCGTCTTGATCAACTGTTACTGCCATCTGGGTCAGATGGATTGTGCTTTCTCTATATTGGGGAGGGTTTTCAAGATGGGTCATCAACCAGATACGATTACTATGAATACAATAATGAAGGGGTTGTGTAATAGTGACAGGGTTGGAGAGGCACTGCACTTTCACAATGTACTAATTGCACGCGGCTTCCTACTTAATGAAGTTAGCTATGGTACCTTACTCAATGGGCTGTGTAAAACAGGAAAAACAAGTGTTGCGGTTAAATTGCTGCAAAGGATGAAAGAACTGCAAATAAAGCCTGATGTTGTCATGTATTCCACTGTCATCTATGGCCTCTGTAAGGATTGTTTTGTCAATGAGGCACTTGATTTGTGTTCTGAAATGCTTAGCAAGGGAATCTCCCTTGATGTTATCACTTATAACTCTCTAATCCATGGTTTATGTACCATGGGTCATTGGCATGAAGCTACTCAATTGCTCAATGAGATGTTTGAAAGTGGCATAAATCCTAACACCGTTACTTTTAGTACGATGATTGATGCATATTGTAAAGAAGGAAGGATTTCTGAAGCTCAATGTGTGTTTGCTACGATGATGAAGTTTGGTGAACGGCCTGATATTGTTACTTATAGTGCTTTAATGGATGGTTATTGCTTAATAAATCATGTTAAGGAGTCAAGAGAGCTATTCGACAAGATGACTCAAATTGGTTTGACACCTAACGTTATTAGCTATTCTATCTTGATTAATGGATATTGTAAGAGTAAGATGGTGGATGAAGCTGTGGCTTTGTTTAAAGAAATGCGTGTTAGAAATTTGGTTCCTGATACTATAACGTACAGTTCCCTCATTGATGGCTTGTTCAAGTCTGGAAAGTTGTCACTTGTGCGAGATTTTGTTTGTGAGATGCGAGATAATGGTCAACCCCCTGATACGTGTACATACACTTGCCTTATTGATGGACTGTGTAAATGGCATCATTTTGATGAAGCTATTTCGTTATACAAGAAAATGGTCAGTTGTGGTATTCAACCTGATACGTATACATACACTTGCCTTATTGATGGACTGTGCAAAGGTGGCAGAGTAAATTATGCAATTAGGATTTTTAATGTTCTCTTGGAAAGTCATCATTATCTAGATGTGCATGCATATACTTCCATGATAAGCGGACTTTGTAAAGAGGGCTTGTTTGATGAAGCATTGAGTTTGCTTGAAAAGATGGAAGAGAATGGATGCCACCCTGATTTTGTAACTTTTGAAATAATTATTCGAGAGCTTTTTGAAAGAAATGAAAATGACAAAGCAAAGAAGCTTCTTCTTGAAATGATCGCTAGAGGTCTTTTAAAACGATCAAACTAGGTCAGATACTTCAGTCCATGTTTCTTTTATTCTTGTACTAATATTGGAATATATCTGAAATAGTTTACAATATAATTATATTTTCAGGCAAAACTTATTGGCATTATTGTTTTTGAATATGTGCCATTCTATTGAGATTTTTTTTCATGTATTTTGACTTAGTTATTTTGTCTGAACATGTGTTAATGTCTTTTGCTCATGTACAGTAGTTTGATTTATAGATACCACTGTCCAAATTGACAATATATATATATATATATATATATATATATTTTGGTTAAGAAAAGTGGGCAAAGCCGAGAGCAAAAATTGACTATATCTTCGTTACATGATTGTCTGAATCTCACTAGGGGTATGCCTCAATTCTATATTGCTGATTTTTATTTTTTATTTTTTTGCTTAAAGAATTGGCCACCAACAATCCATGTAATGCAAAAAATGATACTAAAATACAATGTCTCTTCAATTTCCACCTGCTTGGGAAATTCCATAATATTTTCAATGATTACTCTGTCTTACTTAGCAGTTAGCTCTCTATTATTTAGCAGTTGAATCATGTCATGTGTATTAGAATCTCATTTGGGTTCAAAGATTAGGTCATGATAAAATTAATCTTACATGTCATTTGATGGTTTTTTCAGATGAGATTGCTTCTTCATACTGCTTTTGAGATGCATTAGGATGAAGAACATATAGGAACTTTCAATTCTTTTTGTTTTGTTGCAAGGGAACTTTCAAGAACATATAGTCAGTTTTCACCCTCATAGCTCAGTTTATACTAGTGGGTTTGGGTATTTTGAAGTCAGTGCCTCTAAATCAGGTGTATATGAAAATGAGAGACCAAAATTGAAAATGAGAGAAACTACTTCCAATCAGGTAGATATGAAGATGACGAATGATCCTATTTTGTTTTTGTTTTTTATTAGTTCCTTCATATTATTTCATTTGAAAAGATGCATTTCCTCATTTCCTTGAACTATTTTTGTGGAGTATTTATCAGATAATTTTGCCTGTTCAACTTGTCCCATTACTTTTATTCTACATATCAAAACTACCTTTTCTTCTCATTGACTTTTATTAGAGATGTTTTGGTTTGGATGGTTGTGAATTATGGTTCCTGATATTATTGATCTCAATCGGGTGAAATCTGTTATACATCGTTGTCTTCAGGTGAATTTAGTCTGAGAACAAAAAGAATTTAGATCTAATTCATCTTTAGTTCAAGCTGTTTAATTTTCATGCCTGTGGTTTAACCCTTTGTTATATCTTTATTTCTAATTTAATTCCTTTAGATATATGTAAACCTGGGAAGTTTGGATTTTAAATGTTTCATGTTCTCTCCTGCTGGTTTTGCTGGTAGAAACCAGTATACAAGACATACCGTTTAACTGTTTTAGTTTTGTAGGTGGTTTTGCTGGTTTTGTAGGTGGTCCTGGGAAGTTTGGATAATATGCTTTTTTTTTTTGTCATATGTTATAATATGTATGATTAAACTAAAATTGCAAAACACAGATTATTTTCCTAAAGTAAACACATTAATTTAATAGTCCGATTCATCGAAGCTTGTCCACCATGGTGTTTGTCTGTAGAGTGTACAAGAATATAAAGAGGAATTATACCATAATTAAAGTCTTTACATTACAATTAACAAAAGTTGCAATAAATTGACAATATCTAAAACAAACTCCAAATTGTCACAATCCAAGACAGAATAAGGGCAATGAAGAGCACATAATTCTTCCTATTGAGACAATAAATTCTCTATGGTTTTCCATCTAGTTGACTCTCGAGTTGTAATCATCATTTGTCGTTCAGTTAATTGACTATCAAGACTTGTAATCTTCATTTGATATTCATCCATTTTCAAAAATAAAATTCTTGCTGCCCTTATATACTTCTTTGTTGCTAATGAATCCATCCACAATTACAATTACAAGTTACCAGAAGCGAGGAAATAGAGATGATAAATAACGATATGGGCTGATGGAGATAAATGAAGAACAATATATATTTCTTTTGGACAACTGAATATCATTTTATTAAACCAACAAACCATTACAAGCACTGCTCACAGCAAAAGTATAATGACCATATATATATATGTTTTTCAATTATACACAGTAATGAAGATACATACCTACTTTAAAGTACTGTGTATACATCTCTCTCATAAACTATAATGACCATCTATATTCTATATTTCTATATATATATATATATATATATACCTACAATTTCTAAAAGTATTAGTCATAAAAACTTCAAAGGGTGTGCGTTTGTTTTGCACTTATACATGTTGATCCCTTCTCCAATATATATATGAGTAATATTTTTTCTAGTCTTTGTGTGTAACCTCCTTATTGTATATTTGTATCTATATATTCTCTTGCTGTGTTGGTTGAGTTAAAGCAAAAGGGTAGTTTTGTATTTACCTTATTGTATTGTAGCAGATATTTGTATTTACAGCATTGTGAATATTAGTTGTATTATGTAGGTCCCACATCATTCTGGAGCTTGTCTTGCTGAAGCTTCAAAAGAAAAAGAACAAGATGAATTTAATAAATGGCATTGTAAATTGGGTCACCCTAGTGATCGAATTCTCAAAGAAATTCTATCTAAATGTAATTTGAAGTTTCAAAACTCTACTGTTGTATGTCAAGCATGCCAATTTGGCAAATCAAAATTATTACCATTTACAAAATCAGTCTCTCATGCTCTTGTCTCACTTGAATTGATACATACTGAATTATGGGGCCCTTCACCAACACAGTCAGTACATGGTTATAGATATTATATCTTTTTTATTGATGACTTTAGTAGATTCACATGGATATATCCACTTAAGCAGAAAAGAGAAGCAATTAATGCTTTCAATGTCTTCAAGGCATATGTTGAGAATATTCGTCAGGCGGTTTGGGCGATTTGAAAGGATTTTTCAAACCAAACCAATGATTAAATTTCATTCATCAAACCAAACCAAACCAAATCAATAAAAAGCGATTTGGACGGTTCGGTTTGAGGGTTTGAAGGTAATTTATTGTTAATTTTGTCACTAATATACTAATAAAAAAAATATACAGTTATTCTCATAACTTACTAAAACACTAATAAGAAAATAAATATTATCCCTATATATAGTATAGAAGATTTTTTATAAATAATTAATTGAAATTAAAATTGTAGTTTACTAATATATATTTCTTCCTCTAACTTAATATCACAATAAGTTCTTCAAATATGGTATGTTTTATATTGTATAAACTAACACAATTTTTTATAATAGTAAGATGTATAATCACTCATGGCGCATTATAATATGTTATATATAATGTAATAATATTCTCATTCTGTTATAAACAATAAAATGGTTTTCTACTTTTTTAGCAAAAATCATTAGTATATAACAACTTTTAACTTACAAATATATATATAATTTATTTATTTATATGAAGGTGCAAATATTTTCAAACATGTAAATATATTTTCAATTTCGAATATTGTATGTATGAATAATAGAGTATGACAAGGCAAAAAAAAAAAATAAAGTATGAGTTACCTAATGAGAATATGACGTATGTGTATATATATATATATAAAAGTAAATAAGAGTTTTAGCGGTTTGACGGTTTGTTTCGGTTTGTGCGACGTTCAAACCAAACCAAACCGCTCATCTATCGGTTTGGTTCGGTTTCACCTTCGGTTCCGTTTAGTTTGGTTCGGTCGATCGGTTTGGTTCGGTTTTGAACACCTCTAGTTGAGAATAGGTTTAACTCTAAAATTAAAATACTGAGGTGTGATAATGATGCAGAGTACAAACCTTTTGTTTCAATTTGTCAAAATGTTGGGATTGAAATGCAATTTACGTGTCCTTACACTTCTGAGCAAAATGGACGTGTCGAGAGAAAGCATCGTCATGTAGTAGAGATGGGGTTAACGTTGCTAGCTCAGGCCAACCTTCCATTGACGTACTGGTTCAATTTGAAACACATTGGCCACCCAATTCATCTCATGGCCTCATATCTTGACACATCACCCTAATATTTGAAACACATTTTCATTTTGTTTATCTTTTATTTTCTCTTGTGCTCAAACTCCAGACGAAACTTTTTTTTTTTTTTTGGCTAAAATTGTCTTTTTTTAGTAAACTAACAATTTCATCCCTAAAAGATTATCGAGCTGATAACTCAGTCCCTGAAAAATTAAAATGTTCAATTTAGTCCCTGAAATATCAAAACAATATAATTTTTAATCATTGAAAGATTAAAACGATATGTTATGTAGTACATAAAAATGACTAATTAGTATACTATTTTAATCTTTTAGGGACTAAATTGTACATTTTAATTTCTCAGGGACTAAGTTGTCAACTCGATGATCTTTTAGGAACTAAATTGTTAGTTTACACTATTTTTAGTAAATCAATAATTTGGTCTTTAAATGATTACTGAGTTAACAACTTGATTCCTAAAAAATTAAAATGTATAATTTAGTTCTTAAAAGATCAAAATAATATTCTCATTAGTATCTTTTTTTTATCAAGGTTTTTAAAACATTGCTTGATAGTTTGATGCATCATTTTAATCAAGAATAAATTCGTTAACCATTATCCCGACAACAATATATTGCTTGATTGTTTTCACTTCAAGATTTGATTTTTTATCTTTATAATTCTCATTTTCTTACTCAATCAAACTTAAATTTAAAGAGTTTATTATATATTTTTATTATATTAAACTAAATATATTTTTTTATTTATTTGATTATTAACAATTCGACCTCTGTTGAACCATTAAATATTGAACCACTGCTTTGCTTGGTTCAATGGCTGATCTGATTTTGAAAACCTTGATAAAAAGATACTAATGAAAATATTATTTTAATCTTTTAAGAACTAAATTATACATTTTAATCTTTTAGGGATCAAGTCGTCACCTCAGTAATCATTTAAAGACCAAATTATTGATTTACTAAAAAAAGAGTAACTAACAATTTAGTCCCTAAAAGACCATCGAGCTGACAATTCAGTCCTTGAGAAATTTAAATGTACAACTTAGTCCCTAAAAAATTAAAATAGTATACTAATTAGTCATTTTTATATACTACATAGCATATCGTTTTAATCTTTCAAGGATTAAAAATTATATTGTTTTGATATTTCAGAGACTGAATTATCAGCTCGGTGATCTTTTAAGGACCAAATTATTAATTTACTTGAAAAAAAAGACAATTTTAGCAAAAAAAAAAAAGTTCAGTCGAGTCTGAGCACAAGAAAAAAAATAAAAGATAAGCAAAATGAGAGTGTGTTTTTTTTTTTGGTGGGCGAAAAGTTTAGGTGAGTTGGACCCCGGGGGCTCACCAAGGCCAGGGCAGGCCTCAAGGCTCTATGAGCGCTTACAGAGGTACTTACAGATCGCCTACCAACAAGGCCCTCACATCGGCAACGGGATTCGAACTCACGACCTTGTGAGTTATGAGTTGACTCCTTACCAACTGGGCCAACCTTTGTTGGCAATGAGAGTGTGTTTTAAATATTAAGGTGATGTGTCAAGATATGAGGCCATGACTCACATGGTCACTTAAATGACTCACGTGCCTTGGATTCACATGAAGCAAATGGAAATGGGCCTTTTATTCACTCAAGCCCAATCTTCACCAAAACTTTCAAATGGAAATGGGTCTTTATTCACTCGAGCCCAAGCTGGCATTCATAAACCTAAAGTACCATATATAGGTGTTATTGAGGCCAAAGTCTCTAATCCAATTGACTTTCGTGAGCCTCAAAATGTAACATAGGCACTCTCTTCTTCAAGATCAAATTCTCACAAGCACACGGATGGTTCAATTGTCAAGCATAAAGCTCAACTGGTCGCCAAGGGTTTTCAACAGGTTCCCGGGGTAGATTTTGGTGAAACTTTCAGTCCAATGATAAAAGCAACTATGTACTCATTATCCTCACTCTTGATGTTACATTTGGGTGGCAGGTACGTCAGTTAGATGTCAATAATGCGTTTCTGAATGGCTATGTACATGTCAAAAGCAACTAAAAATTGCTGCTTTAGTTTTCCAAAAGGCATTATAGTTGCTGAGGAAACGAGATTAAAAAATCAAATGCAGACAGATATAAGAGAATCCATGTAAACCCTATTAGAAAAGTAAACTCATTCCGGTAAAGTGGATTAACTAAATGACCAAATAATCATGAGAACACACTAACTTCCCATTGAGTACATCATACATGATGTAAATACAGATATTATTAAGAGATCAAAAGTTCCAAGAGTGTACATCAAAAGTTCCAATCAACCACTGAGAAAAAGACAAACACAGCAAAATGAATAATATTCTGGATGATGCTATAGCAATCGCAGAGCATTGTTATATAGGGAAGAATACACAATTCGTTACAACAGAATTGGAAGAATCCATAATGATGTGGGACCTACTTTGTGTTTATGGGCAAATTCACTTAAAATCTTAATTTTTTTTTTTTTTACGTTTTGATCCTATTATAAAAAGAAAAGGACTTTAATATAAGAAAATAAAACTTTGGATGGATGAAAGCTTATTTTTCCTCTTTTTTAACATAAAAATAGATGGAAAACATTAGAGGGACCAACTTTGACAAGTTTTGGATAACTGAGGGACCAATATGGAACGAAAAATAACTGAGGGACCTATTTGGAACAATGAACATAACAGAGGGACCAAAATAGGACTTTGGCCTATTTTTTATAGTGCAACAACTGAAGAACAATATTCATAAAAATATATAATTCATACCTCAAAAGTATACATTTTGGTCCCTCCTCTAGTATATATATGAGTAATAATTTTTGTAGTATAAAAATTTAAAAATAAAATTAAAAAAAGACAGTAATGGAAAAAAATATATAATTCATTCTCCAAAAATTTACAATTTGGTCCCTCTTCTAATATATATATATGAGTAATATTTTTTGTAGTGAAAAAATATAAAAACAAAATTCAAAATAGGAAAAAAGATATAATTAGCAATTCCCAAAACTTTACAGTTTGGTCACTCCTCTAGTATATGTATGGATGATATTTTTTGTGGTGACAATAGTAAAAACAAAATTCAAAAATACTAATGAGAAAAAAATATATAATTCATTAAAATATATATATATATATATATGTTGGTCCCTCATCCCATATATATATATGGGTAATATTTTTTGTAGTGCAACAACTAAAGAACAAAATTCAGAAAAATATATAATTCATGTCCCATAAAATATACCTTTTGGTCTCTCCTTTAGTATATATATGGGTAATACTTGTTGTAATATAAAAATTTAAAAATAAAATTAAAAGACATTCAAGAGGAAAAATATATAATGTAGCCTAAAAAATTTACAATCCAGTACTCGAAAATTACATTTTGGTCCCTCCCTCGCACCTCCAATCTCCTTTTATACAGTTAGTCCAACTTCCATTTATAACTTCTCCTTTAACACAAATTTTGAGACAATCCTTTATCATAGCATTTTACTAAGTCAAAACAAACACCAATATAACACTAATTTATCATCTTTTATCTTTACCATTTTTACCCCAATATAACATAGCATTTTACTAAGTCAAAACAAACACCACAATCATTACATATTATTTTAAATAATTTCACATAATAATTTCTCCTTTATCTCTCATTTTCTCAAACACCAATTACTAAAAAAAAACTCCTTTATAATACAAATCTTTTATCTCCCCCGTACAAACTCACTCTTCCCTTTAAGTCCCTTTAACTTTTAACCCTAATCCAAACACACCCTAAGTCAATATAATATATTGACCATAATATGTTGACCATATATATTGACATGATGATGTGACAACACAATCTCTTTTTTCTATAATTTTCTCTCTCCATAGTATAGTTCTCTTAGCGGGAAATAATTATATTTGGCCAAAGTGCGAATTTAGTCTTGTATCTTTGCTTCAGGTTTCAAATCAGTTCTATAACTTTTTTTTTGTCTCGAATTTGGTCTTGTATCTTTGCTCCAGGTCCCAAATCAGTCCTATATCTTTTTTTGTCTCAGTTTTGGTCCCATATGTTTTGAAAACTTCTCACCGTTAGTCCTTCGTCCATTTTAAACCGTTAACTAGGAAAATTAAGTCAGAAAAAATTACAGATCAGTCCTTTAAATTACAATTTAGTCCTGAAAACTTCAAGTCCCTTTGGAAGACTAATGGTGAGAGGTTTTCAAAACATATGGGACTAAAACTGAGACAAAAAAAATATAGGACTGATTTGGGACCTGAAACAAAGATACAAGACTAAATTTGAGACAAAAAAAGTTATAGAACTGATTTGGAACCAAAAGTAAAGATACATGACTAAATTCGCACTTTGGCCATTATATTTTAGGTACTATATATTGAACACTAAATGATAAACTAGAAAATGGACACACTTACCTAGTTCGACAAGTGAGGGCTGCAAGAGCAATTTGATTGTCCAAGTACCTACAAGAACTTCACAGGGGGGCCCTGCGAAGAATACTCCGACGCTCAAGTTAGTGTATGAATGATGTGAGAGCAAGAGAATTCTGAAAGGTGAGAAGTCGCTAACCTTAGTCTGCTGGGTTGAGCTCTATTTATAGAGCAGGGGGAGAGTGGTGGCCAGCGCGCGGGGCGCACCACGTAGTCAGACACGATCTCCACCAGCAGGAGTGGTGGAGACCGAGATTTGCGGGACAAGGTAATCGTGGGTGATTGCGTGTCGCGTTATTGGGCGGGCGCCAGACGACTGGAGAACGTGGGTATGACTAAGTCTGTGGCCCACGATCTCCACCAGCGAGGATTGCGGAACAAGGCAGTCGTGGGTGACCGAGTGTTAATCTGGAGGCGCGCGCCATGACCCTGGATGGATCACGACCGCCCCTAAGTGTGCAGAGGGCACTCGATTGGCTCGAGTGCACCTTGCCAGGTTTAGGGGGGAGAAGAGGCCCGATTCGAGGGCCATTTAGACGTACGCCCAAATAGTGATGTAACACTAAATATTTTACATTTTTTATCATAAAAATTTTGAATTTAAATTTACCATATTTTGAAATATTAGATCATTGTTGCTAAATCCAACTCTCGCTGCTATATATATACATATTGGCCAAATATATTACCGGTGCCCCCAAACTTTAGAGGTAGTTTCAATTGTACCCCTAAACTTATTTTGTGGTCAATTATACCTCCAAACTCTTACATTTGGCTTGAGTTAAGATTCCTCAGCAATCAATTAGGATTTGACAGACAGGATTTGAAATATTATCATATTTAGATACTTTCCTAAAATAAAATAATTAAATTAGGAAACTAATTTCATTTAATGAATTTGCATATTACGCAATAAAATAAGTTAAATAAGATTATTCCTAATCAAATAGCATGTTAATTAATTGATATAATTAAACATTTAATAAGGTGCAATCAATCGAGATTATTTCCATATATATAAAGATTTGCAATAAAGCTTTGCTAATTATAATAAAACTTTCCAAAGTAGTTTCAACTCATAAATAACATCATTTAAAGCATCATACGAAATTACAAGTTTTTAGAAATGGTAAAACATTTAACACAAAATTTTTGTAAATTATCAAAATAAAATAAACGATAAAGGATTTGAAATCGCAGAGGGGGTTCCTTAACATCAGATTTTCCAACACATATCTTTTGGTCAAGTTGCGGAATTGGTTTCATATGTATGCAAAAGGATCAATCGTTAGTTGATCCTTTTGCAAAGATATGAGATCACTTTTACACTTGACCCAAATATATAAGACAAATTCTGCAATTGACCAAAAGATATAAGATCAAAACCGCAACAAAAAAAATACATGAGACCAAATTGGAAATTGGCCAAAAGATGTGAGGCCAAAAGTGCAACAAAAAAAATATGGGATGAAATTGGAAACGGACCCAAAAATATGGGACTAAATTTGCACTTTGATCTAAAATAATTCATTCTCAATTAATTATTATAAAATAAAACATATACGTAAATTCTCATGCATGGATCAGGTCAAGCCGATTTACAGTCTTGCACATTCATTGAGATATATAAAGAAAGTAGCTAGGAAGACATTAATAAGTTGATGAAGTTGGACCATACATTAACTTAAAAATTGGACCGACATATATATATATATATATATTTTAATTCATAATTATTTCATACCCACATGTCACATATGTGTCAATATTTAACTTGTGTAACCACAAAGTATTTAATTAGGGGAATCCAAGAACGTACAATATAATGTCCAAACAGAAAAAGTGGGCTAATTAATCCCATTTTGCCCGACATAAATTTAAAGAAGCAAGGTGTGAGTAAGTGAGTTAGTTAGTTTATGCATGTGGCTCATGTTTTTCTTTGAAAAATCATATATAAGTACAATACTTTTTAATTAGACTTATATATATACCTTATTTCCTTATATAGGTTTTTGAGAAAATTATGTTTAATTAAGAAATCGATCTTTCATTGTGTGTGTATATATATATATAAATAGCTTAAAGAAAACGTCAAATGTTTGGTTTTTCCTCCAAGTTCCAACTTCCATAGTATAGATAGTCAACATCCTTTGAGAAAACTCATAATAATTTAGCCTATTCATTAATTATTAAGAAATGTTAATATAATTAAATGTCGACAAAGAAAATGAAAGTTGATTTCATTGCATAATAAAAAAACCATAGGGTAAATTACCTCGGTATCTTGTAGTTTGACCCTATTTCACTTTGGTACCATATGGTTTGAAACTTGACACTTTGGTACCATGTGGTATTCTCCATTAACACTTTGGTACTCTCTGGAGTTATTTTGTAATTTTAACCATAACAAATTTTCAAAAATTACATATTGACCCCAAATTTTTTTTAATTTTTCATTTTAGTCCCTAGATAATATGTATCCAGGGACCTATTTATAATTTTTGAAAATTTTTTGGGGTCAATATATAATTTTTGAAAAATTTGCTATGATTAAAATTACAAAATAGCTCCAAAGGATACCAAAGTACTAATGGAGAATATCACATAGTACCAAAATGTTAGATTTCAAACCACAGGGTACCAAAGTGAAATAGGGTCAAACCATAGGATACCAAAATGTAATTTACCCAAAAAATAATCAATAATAATATTAAAGAACGTATGTAATAAAAAAAATAATCAATAATAATATTCTTAAAAAACTTACGTTAACTTTTATTGATTGTGACCTTAATTATCTTAAAATAGCAATTGAAGAAATGAGTTATCTTTGTAATAAAAATGAGGCAAAAGTACTTATTTCGTCCCCAAACATAATACCAACTGTGAATTTTGTCGAGTTGTTATTTGGCACCGCAACGCAACCTCCTCACGGTGTCGGTGTCAAGGTACATACTAATGTTGTCAGGATTAAATTGTTCAAAGTTCAAACAAATATTTAGTTTACGGTTTGA
>QANZ01001932.1:0-27718 GCA_003254925.1 Chamaecrista fasciculata
TTATATTATCAGAATATCTTTATTTTAGGAATAATTAAATCACCTAATATTCTCCCTATTTAAAGGGGGCAAGTCGACTTGCCCACAAGTGAAAAACACAAAAACCCTAGTTGATTTTCCTCCTAAGAGTTAGAGAGAGAAAATAATCCTTTGCACACACTATAGAGAAAATCGACTTTCTCTAAGAGTTAGAGAGAGAATTCGAATTTGCTCTAGAATTAGGGTTTTGAGAGAAGAATAGGCAAGAAGGAGTTCTTGTGGGGGAATTCTTCTAAGCGCCACCTCTATTGCTGATTCAAGAAGAGTTCTTGGAATCAGAGGTCTGTAGATTGGTCCCAGAATTCTTTTGGAGAAAAGAATTGGAGGCTAGCACCTCGGTGATCAAAGAAACTGTTCGTGTGGATTACTGGCAGAGGGAGAACTCTGGGAGTGGACTCCGTGGAACTCGCCCCGTTCAACCGATTGATTTGAAACTCTGAGGTATAACACTAACCAAAAGTTTTAAATTCTACTAGCGGATCTGTTCGGGAAACAGAGGACCTAGGCGTTATTTAATTTTTATTTTTGCTTCCGCTGCCTTAGGCGCCTAGGATTCCCAACATGGTTAACGAGTCTCTTCTTGCCAAACACGGTTGGAAGTGGATTGCCTCTCCCTCATCTCTCTCGAGTTCTTGGTTCCTTCACAAATACAAGATCCCCAATACAGAATTCAAATTTCGCAAAACGACCCAGGATTCCTGGGTCTGGAGAGGTATTCGTAACTCCCTTCCAATCATTGAGAACAACCTTTCTTGGCAGGTTGGCAATGGTGCCAATATTGATATCACTAGTAAATATTGGAAGTTCCCTTGGGATGGAGACCCAGGTACCTACAAAGTTCAAGATCTTTTGGATAATCAAGAATGGAATCACATTAAGTTGGAAGAGCTTTACCCTTGGCACCAAATCATCCAAATCAAGTCTATTACTATCCCTTTTACTCAACATCAGGATTTTCTCATATGGAGGGGCGCTTCCACAGGGAGATACACTCCGTCCAAAGGGTATAAAATGCTCATTCAGGATAGAGATATGAGTGCAATCTCCTCTCACAACATTCATTGGAGTCGTTTTTGGAAACTTCATTTACCGAGGAAAATTCTCCTTTTTATTTGGAAACTCATCAACAACGCCCTCCCTGTGGGTGACATCCTTAGAGCACACCAACTCGACACTAGTATCACTTGTGTTTTCTGTCAGGATGAAGCTGAGACTGTTGACCACCTCTTCATGCATTGCCATTTCGCCAGAGCGATTTGGTTTGGTTCCCCTCTTAGTTTTGTTTTTATGCAGGATCAGACTATGACTCTCGTTCAACGTCTCACTTCCTTCTGTGCTACTTGGCTCAAGGATGATGATCACAATTTGTCCCTCCTTTCATGGTCCTTCGTTACCCTACACAAGATCTGGGAATCAAGAAACAATTTGTATTGGCGAGGCGAAACGGTTCATCTTATGAAACTCATTCAATCAATACAAGGTGCTCTTTTACTCTACAGTAACTCCATCTCCGGTGGGAATTCGACCTTACAGAACACTCAGCTCGTTCACCGTTACAAACCTCCTGACGTCAACCTTCCCGTCCCCTGCTTGTTTCTTTCTCTTTCACTATGTTTTGCTCTTCCGAGGATAGAGACAATAGCAGATTCATCACCACCTTTCTGTGCCAAGGCGAACAATGCCTTTTTGCTACACAAAAACGAACCACCAAAACTTTGTCTAAAGCAACGGAGATTCTCTATATGTGCAGAGAGACAGTTCTCAAATTGCAGGACCATTTATTTGGGAGCCTTGCTCTTGCTTTCTCTCATAAACATATGGCACACAGCTTCAATTCTGGTGGCACTACGGTCAACGAAAGCATGCTCACTATTGACATTAAAAACCTTCTTTCCCATACCAATTTGAAGGTCTACCACGTCCCAGAGGCACTTTCCAAGGAGCTTTTTAGTTGGCTTCCGAATCCTTATCTTCTTAGAGACAGATTTTATGTAATATTTTCCGATTTCCTTTTGTAATTGTTTCTTGATGTATCAAAAAAAAAAATATAGAATTATCAATACTTGAAAGGAAAGGAACTAGAAGAATAAAAGGTACACAAGATTTAAAAAAGTTCATTATTATCTTGCCTGGGCTGTGATTTCTGAGAATTGAGATTATATGATCATATATACTGCATGATGTGGCTGAATAGAGGGTGATATATTAATATCTTGGTTGAATCTTTTTTGAAATTTTCTTCACTAGAGAACTCAATGAGACATTATATTATGCACTGCATAATGGGTAATTGACTTTTCCTCGTTTCTTGTGTAACCACAAGTTGACAATTATTTTCTAGTTCTTTATACAAAACTTATATTAATATAAATTTGTTAATCTCAATATTAACCAAGCGCATATGGTGTAGTGGTATCATAGTACCCTCCCACGGTACTGATCGGGGTTCGATTCCCTGGGATGCGCATTGTTTCAATTAATTTTTGGTAATCATTCACTCACAAATATAAGATTGTCTTCTCTTTTTGATTGTTTTTCACAAATATAAGATTGTCTTCTCTTTTTGATTTTTTTTTTCACATGTTCTATTTTTTTTTTGGTTGCCTGTTCTATTTTCTTTTTGAGTAAACTAACAATTTAGTCATCAACAAGTGTTTAATGTAGTGGTAATCGAGCTACACTTTAGGTTAAGGGACCTAAGTTTGAGGCCTGGTTAGTGGTATCATAGTACCCTCCTACGGTACTGACCGGGGTTAGATTCCCCGGATGCGCATTGTTTCAATTAATTTTTGGTAATCCTTCACTCACAAATATAAGATTGTCTTCTCTTTTTGATTTTTTTTCACAAATATAAGATTGTCTTCTCTTTTTGATTTTTTTTTCACATGTTCTATTTTTTTTTGTTGCCTGTTCTATTTTCTTTTTGAGTAAACTAACAATTTAGTCATCAACAAGTGTTTAATGTAGTGGTAATCGAGCTACACTTTAGGTTAAGGGACCTAAGTTTGAGGCCTGGAGTTGACATTGTTGGGAAGGCTTCAACTATTTGCTCCCAATCCGAATGAGATTAATCGCCTAGGTCATTACACAAATAGGTGGAGTATACCTATCATTTCTATGAAAAACTTACAGCTTAGTCTCTAAATTTAGCAAAAAAGAAAAAGAAACGACTCACTCCCTCAAAGATCACCTAATTGATAACTTAGTTCTTGAAAAATTGAAATACACAATTCAATTTTTAAAAGAATTAAAGGTATATTCGTTAGTCTTTGAAAGAGTTCAGCAATATACTTGTTAGGCCATATCATTTGATTCTTTTATAGGTTAAATTTTTAAAATTTTAAGAATTGAGTTGTTAATGTCGATAGTCTTTTCAGAGACTAAATTGTTAGTTTATTTTTTTTTAAGAATTTTATAATAAAAATAAAGTTAATGATTTGGTTAGAGAAGATGACACGTGTCTCACTTTAGTCCTTAAATGATGAGATTATATGATTCAGTGTTTAGGAGTTACAATTACAATCAATTTGATACTTCTCTTAAATCAAAATTTAAACTTTGTTAAAATTACAATACATGATTAGGATTGAAAAACCCTATGTTACATTGAACTAGTGTTTTAGCAAAATGAATAAATTGATTGTAATTGTATCTTTCAAAGGTTAAATCTTATAATTTTATCTTCTAGGGACTAAAATAAGACATTTATCAATTTTTTTCGTGGGAAACTTTAAATTCACATTCTTTCATGAGAGTCGAGTTCCCTCTCAAACCCCTTCTCATGAGGGATCACTTCTCTCTTTCATGAGAGATTTCACCCTATTTCATATTAGGGTTATCGACGGCGCATCCTAGCTTTGGCCTTCTACAACGACGGCAATCTGCTAAGTTGTTCTCGTTGGCATCGTCTTGGGTTAGGTGGTCTGCGACGACGCTCTTTTCTGTATGTCTTTTGCGGCGGTGGTTTTCAAGTTTAGGTGGTTTTGGACAATTTTCCTTCCCATATCTGTGTGCTCTCTGCTCGTGTCTGTGTGTTTTCTGCGGCGGGTTTTGTGGTGGTGGCGTTCTGGTCTGGTTTTTTTTTTTTTGTGTTTCCAGTTTTTTATATGGTTGTAGCTTTAGTTGGATCATTAGATCCGTTAACTTGGCAGCTGATTATCTTGCCCATTTGTCTGACACGAAGATGTGTCATCTTGGATGGGTTGCAAACCCCTCATCTTCGTCAGTTGATGTTTTGTCTAGTGTTTTTGTTGATGCTAGGGAGTGATTGGATTATTTTGGTGTGTTTTTATTTGTACTGTATTTGACTTTGTCTTGCTTTTGAATGAATTATGTTTCAAGCAAAAAAAAAATTTCTCAGGGGAAAAATCATTAACGTTCATCACTGTGTCCGCAAAGGATGTTGACTGAAATTATGTAAGCTCAATATGGGTTGTCATGACTCATGAGAGATAAGCCTTAATGATATCATACCCAAGTTTTTTTTTGGTACATTAGAAATCAAAAGGAGACCTAAGGCCTAAAAAAACCAGAACCAACACGATCAGCAAGTAAGTGAAGCCAAGTTTGTCTTTTCTCATTCATAGTCCTTTATTTATTTTATTTATTTTCCTTTTTTATTATTGTCTTTGAGCAAAAGTAAAGAGAGGCTCGGAGAAGATAATTAATGCTGTGGAATCCACTAGTTCACTTTCATTAGTAACTTGAACACGTTATGGTACCAAATAAGATGTGACTTGCCATAATAAAGTAACACATACTTGAGGGTTTTTTTATTTTTATAATACAAAAAAAAATAAAAAAAGGAGCCACATCACCAAAAAAAAAATAATGCCGAAGATGGGTGCCACGTTGGACAGGCTGGGAATGGAATTTTTTGGACAATGAAATCATAGCATGTGCTGTGATTTGACTTGTTGAAATCGCAGCACATGCTGCGATTTCAACAACTGAAATCGCAACATGTGCTGCAATTTCATCTAAATTTTTGTCCCCCTTACGCACAAAAAAAAAATTACACAAATGAAAAATTAATTATATCAACTAATAAAAAATTATACGAGTCATCCGCCTCATCCTGGGGTATATCTATTTAGAGGGTTAAGCGTGTCTCGATCACGTGGATCGGTGAGAAAAATGTTTGTGGTGGATGCATGTCAGCCTGTGAAAATGTTTGTGAATCAGGAGGAGGCATGTCATGCTGTGAAAGATATACAGGAGGCATGTCGTGCTGCACTGTATAGTCAGGATCCCCCAACAAGTCCAGGAAAGGAAGCTGCGGAAGGCGGGAAGACGACTCCGCAATGTCTAACGAGGCCGGACGTGCCGCAGAACCACCACTGTAGTATGCCGAACTAGAAAAACCGTCGAATGAACCAAAATTCTCTTGGTGCTTAGGAAGAGATACACCAAGTGACAAGTCCGGGTTACCAAAATTCTGTTGTGGAAGAGATACCCCAAGTGAGAAGCCCGGGTAACCAAAATTCTGCGAACGGCTGGAAGACGACTCTGGGACGTCTAACCTGGCCGAAGTACCACTGTTGTAGAACGAGGACGAAGTCCCACCACCACTTAAGTATGCCGTCAAACCACTTAAGTATGCCGTTAAACCAACTAAATCAACTTTGTCTTACTAAATTGTCTCAAAATTTAAAATCATTTTCTAAATTTATCTCACAAAATATCAACAAAAATTACTAACATCATCTAACAAAATATTAACAAAAATTACTAACATAAAAATTTATGAAATAAACATACAACTTCCAAAAATAAATTAATAACATCATCTAACAAAATATCAACAAAAATTANTTAGTAAAACAAGCAAAATAAATTAATTTCAATTAAAGTAAAATTAAACAAAAAAAAATACTTACATCTTTTTTCTTCACTTGTCTACTTCTTCTCTTCTTTGGGACTAAATTGATCTCACTCTTAAAGTATCTCTCACTTTCACTCTCAAACTCTCCGAAATCTCTCTCAAATCTCTCTTCCTCGCCTCTCAAATGTCTCTTTCTCGCTGCCCAAATTTTCTTCAAATCCCCCCCTCCCGCCCCCGTTTATATAGAGGAGGCAAATGCCTCCTCTGAAGTGACCACACGGTCACGGACCCCGGTCCCGTGACCGTGTGGTCACATCACTGACACACGCTTCGGCGTGTGTCAGTTGACATTTTTTTAAAAAAAAAATTAAAAAAAAGATGGGTGCCACGTGGCACCCATCTTCGGAATTTTTTTTTTTGGTGATGTGGCTTTTTTTTTATTATAAAATTAAAAAAAACCCATACTTGAGTACTGAGAGTGACGCAAAAGTATATATAATGATTCAATAAGGCTAATTAACTCATCTAATAGTGTTTGAATATTGATCGATGATGAAGATGCAGTGTCATCTACTGATTAACATTCAACAAAATAATAGTATATAACAGAATATCTGATTATTATGTGTGACAAAAAGCAGGAACACGCTACAATTTCAATTTCTCACATCACAATCTTATAAGCATGAATACTTCATATTGAAGACGTATCACCGTGTATGACACCTATACAATGCATATTTATAAATTTCAGATATAAAATCAATTTTTGATGATCTTAACATGACAAACAATAGAAAATAATGATACATATGACATTATAATGAATAGATATTATAATTTTTGAAGTTTTCATCAAAATTTAATTATTTATATATATAATTATATGTCATGTCGTATCGTATAATTTTAAGCATTTTGCGTGTCCGCGTTAGTCTTCATGTTTCATCGGTGGCAAAATTTCAAATGTTGATGGCCTTTCCTTGGAAAATAAGGTTAAAGTATAGTATACGTGAAATAACAAACAAATTGGCGCCCATGGCCTAATGGATAAGGCGCTTGACTTCTAATCAAGCGATTGTGGGTTCGAGTCCCACTGGGCGTGTTTTTTACTCTTTTAATTTATATATGAATTTAATATTTTCCAGCATTTATATTTTATAGGCTAAACCGCTAAAGTGCACTTTTAGTCCCATAACTTGGTAAAGGTTTCAATTTGGTCCCATAACTTTTTTTGTTGCAATTTTGGTCCTGTAACTTTGGCAAAGGTCTCAATTTGGTCCCATAACTTTTTTTGTTGCAATTTTGGTCTCATAACTTCTAAAAACGTCTCAGCGTTGGTCCCAAGATGATTTCCATCTGTCCCATAACTTCAGTCATATTTGCCACGTCATCATACAACTATATATGTCAGATCATCTTTAGCGACAGATAATGGATGGAAATCAGTTTTGGGACAAACAGTGAGACGTTTTCAAAATTTATGAGACCAAAATTACAACAAAAAAAAGTTATGGGACCAAATTGAGACCTTTGCCAAAGTTATGGGACCAAATTTGCAACAAAAAAAGTTATGGGATCAAATTGAAACCTTTACCAAATTTATGAGAGCAAAAGTGCACTTTAACCTATTTTAGCCTATATATAGTATAGATTATTACAATTTTCCGCGCTTTATCTTTTATTACGTAAGCTATAATCTACAGTATTTGATGACAAGAAATAAAAAAAAAACTTATAAAATACACGCACCAACAACTCGTAAATAAGTCAAAGTTAAAAAAGTATTTAAAAAATGGTTTCAGAAAACAGTAAACTCATAGGAGCCACTATCATCTGAAAATTAATGTTTTTTTTTGGACGATCTGAAAATTAATGTTGAAATACTCAAATATATATATATATAAACACTTAATGCAACGACAGTACAAATCAATACATAATATACTGTACATCCAAACTCCAACGGACTATGCTTCATTCTCTCCATCGATCTTTCACAACTTGAAATTTGCAAGAAAATGGTTTTACTAAAATCAATACTGTGCTTGAACAAGTGAAGCCTGATAGTTAAATATACGAGGCCAAAGTGTAAGATTAGTCTGATATTTTTTTTTATGTTCAGTTTTTAATTTAGTCTTATATTTTCTTTTTTTGTATTTTTGTCCCATATCTTTAGGTCAGGTCTCAACTTAGTCTCATCTTTTTTTTTATAGTAGATTTAGTCTCATATCTTTGGGTTTATTGCAAAATTGATCATATATCTTTAGGTTAGGTGCATAAGTGGTTCATATTTTTGTAAAATGATCAATTAACGATTGATTACTTTGTAAAGATATGAGACCAATTCTGCAACCTAACCAAAAGATATGAGACAAAAAATGATATCGAACAAAATTAGAGTAGAGGGGGTCAATCCTCATCGACTACTCGAATGTCAAAATTAGTCAAAAAGTTTCTCAAAAGAAATTAGAATTAGAAAATGTTAGAAAATGATTATGTACTTTTCTACAAAAATTATGTAAATTTTTGGTAAAAATACTAATTTTGTCCCCAAACTTTACATCAACTATCAATTTCGTTTCCAATATTTTTTTATTATCAATTTCGTCCCCAATATTTTACATTTTTCTCAATTTTATCCTTTAATTTGACTAACTTTTTTCAATAAATTAATAACAGACTACATCATAGTTTTCAATCTGAGTTAAGATTTGAGTTTCTTTTTCTACAAAATTTTATATTACATATCATTAGTCACGTAGATTCTATCGTTAATATATGACTAAAATAAGAGAAAAAGATAAAATTGACCAAACTATGAAATATTCGGGACGTAATTGACAGTAAAAAAAGACTGGGAAAAAATTTAACAGTTGGTATAAAGTTTGAGGACGAAATTAGTACTTTTACCTAATTTTTTTCTACTTGAGATTTGAGAATTTCGTTTGGGCCATCTGCATAACTTCCTATCTGGCTGGGAAGACAAAAGTTTAATGATTTGTTCATGAGAATTTCAACTTTTGTTAATGTGAATCAATGATTTGGTTAATTGAAGTGTGATATGGCCAAGGTTCAACGATGGAGGGATGCTTTGGTAGAGGCTGCTAGCCTTTCTGGCTGGGATTTTGCTCCGTCAATAGGTAATTAATCAAATTCATTTTTATTCAAAATAGAGTAAATTAACAATTTCATTAGTACCTAAAAGATTACCGAGTTAACAATTCGGACCCTGAAAGATTTAAATATACAATCTAGTCTTTGAAAAATCAAAACGGTATATTAATCAGTCTTTTTTATGGACTAATTAGTATATTGTACTAGTACTATTTTAATCTTTCAGGGATCAAAGAGTATACTCTTTTGATATTTTAAGGACTAAATATGTATTTTAATTTTTCATGGGTCAAGTTGTCAGCTCGATGATTTTTCAGAAATTAAATTCTTAACTTACTCATTAAAATATGAATTGACTTATGAAAAATACAGGAGTTAATAACACATATATAAATCTAATTTGTACTCTTAAATCTTCAAAAGTTATGAAACTACAAGTTATTTCTTAAAAGAAAATAAAAGCTTAAAAGAGTGATTTGTATTGTCTCCAAAACTTTGAAGGATTAAAGTGTATGAACTAAATTTTTTGTGATGAAGTTATCAAGTGACGTGAACGTAGATCCTCTATAATTAGAATCCCTGAAGTTCTCTAAATTTGAACAAATCTAGACCATTGGATTGATCAAAAACAAGACGGAGATTCCGCTATCCTCTGCTCTTGTTTTGGACTATGTTTGCTCAAATTTAGAGAACTGTAGGAAATTTACCTCTAGAGGATCCAAGTTCAAAAGCATCATTTTGGTCCTTAAATTTTATATCGATTGTCAATGTTTTCCTCAATTTTTTTGTGGTCAATTCCATCTCCAATATTTTACATTTTGGTCAATTTTATCTTTTAATTAATTTCTTTCGATAAATTAACGACAGACTTCATTCTATTTTTCAATATGAGAATTTTTTTTTTCTATCAATTTTACATTACATGTTATTATTCACGTAGATTCTATTGTTAATATTTGACTAAAGTAAGAATAAAAAATAAAATTAATCAAAATATGAAACATTTGGGACTAAATAAATTGTACAAAAAGATTAAAGATAAAATTGACTGTTGATATAAAATTTAGAGATAAAAAAATTACATTTGCCTTAATAAAAATTTAGAAAGGACCAGGATCTCAGCTCAACCACCTACCCAAACCCAATCTAATATTATTTGGTTTGGATTGATTTAGTTTTTGTTTACTTTTTTTTCTTGCGAAAGTGTAAATTTAGTGTCATATCTTTTACTTAGTTTTCAATTTGGTCCTGTATCTTTTTCTGTTACAGTTTTAGTCCTATATCATTGTAAAAGGTCCCAATTTCAGTCCCATATCATTTTGCAACAGGATCAACCATCAGTTGATCCTTTAATAAAGATATGGGACCACTTCTAAATCTGACCCAAAGATATAAGACTAAATCTACAATTAACCCAAAGATATAAGACCAAATCTACAACAAAAAAATATATGAGACCAAATTGGGACCTGACCCAAAGATATGGGACCAAAATTGCAAAAAACAAAGATATGAGACCAAATTTATACTTTAGCCTATTTTTTTTTTTTACATAACCCAAATAATTCACCTCGTTATCTAAAAGGCAAAAGACCCTTTCGTCCCCCTAACGTTTGGGGTCAGTTTCAGTTATGCCCCTAACGTTTGTTTTGTGTCAATTATGCCCCCACTGTGAAAGGTTGGTGTCAATTATACCCTAACCTCAATGTTTTTGGGACAAATTCCTATTTTGGTCCCTCAAGTTTGCTCAAAGTTCTATTTTGGTCCCTCAAGTCTCCGGAAAACTTTTCGCCGAGATGCACGGCGGCCTCGACGACTATGAAAACTTCTAATTCAAGGTTTTTTGACCTCCAGAGTTCAATGACGACCTTTATTTTGCGAACAAATGACCAAAAATATGATTTTCGGCAACTATGTAATATTTCGGCGGCTTGCCAGTCCTTTTTTCAGAAAATGGAGGCCGTCATTGAACTCAGGAGTTCAAAAACCCTTATATTAGGAGTTTTCGTAGTTGTTGAGGCCGCCGTGTATCTCACCGGAAAGTTCGCCAGAGACTTGAGGGACCAAAACAGAACTTTGAGAAAACTTGAAGGACCAAAATAGGACTTTGGCTCAAAATGATTGAGGTTAGGGTATAACTGACACCAACGTTTCACATTAGGGGCATAATTGACACAAAACAAACGTTAGTGACATAACTGAAACTGACCCCAAATGTTAGGAGCACGAAAGGGTCTTTTGCCTATCTAAAATTGTAAGTCCAAAACCAATCACAATTGAACACACATTTATTGTCAATTAGGTTTTCAGTGACGATTTTATCATTTTTGAGTGTTTGAATTTAAATGAAAGCATACACATCTTCCCTTAACACAAATACCAATTATTTAGTTCACGAAATAAAGTATCATAAATATTCTTAATATTCAAGAATTAAATTGTTATTTTAAAATAAACTTAAGAACTAAAAGTTAAATTTGTTCCTAAACAAAAAAAAAAAAGGGATTACAATGAAATTGAAAATAAACCCAAATTCAAAGAGGTAGAGAGGGAGATTTATTATATCATTATACCACGACACGAGACGCAGATATAACCTCAAAGATGATCGAAATAGCCAACTTGAACGAAAATTTTTACATGATTAAATTTGCAGAGTCTACTGCTTTAATTGCAATTAAGCTAAGATTGTATCAACCAACTATTAGTTTTGTGCAATATTCTTTTAGTGTAGCTAGCGCACATATATGTGTACTAGAGGCTTTGCGTGCCCGTTTATGTATGTAAAATAAATAAAGGACTAAATTGTTAACTTAGTAAAGAAAGAGAGATCAAATAGTAAATTTTCTCTTATTTTTAATTTCATAGACTATAATTTTAAACATGAACGACTAGAGAGAGGTAGAGCCATATAATATTAGATGTGCGCTCGCTTTTGATTTTGGTAAATTTTAGAATATCCATCGGATATGGAATTGAGGATAAATTACAATGAATTCATTATTGTTGTTGGAGAGCTTAATTTCGGGCTGCCTTTTGACTCTCAACACCAATTTCATGCGGTATTAAATGCGGTGTTTTGCCAATACTTTTTCCTTACTCTTTTTAGGGCCTGTTTGGGTGAACATTATTTTTTCATTATCTTTTTGTTATCCCTATTTTCATTACATAACTTCATCTACAGTGTTATATGGGTGTTTGTTTTGCAATTATAAAGTCATTACAAAAATATCACTTCATTACAAACTCATTTCATTACATATTTCATATCCAATTACTAACATACCCCTACTCAAATACCTATAATTACCTATAATCTAATACAAATATAAAAATATTATTTAGCAAAATAGTAATTTTCAATACCCTCATTTATTACACTTACAACTTTCTCTCTCCACTCATCATTTTTTCTTTTTTCTTCCTCTTTTTCTTTCCACTCATCATTTTTTCAATACCCTAATTTTCAATACTATATATAATTTATAATTTATATTAATTTAAAATAAAATAATTCAACTCATGTTATTTACATTTTAGTCCATGATATAAAATATATAATTCAGACGCCAAAAATATACATTTTGGTCTCTCCTCCAGTATATATATGGGTATACGAGAGAGGCGGATAATGGAAGAAGAGTGGATGGTGCGATGTGCTCATGCGTGAAGATCAACAGTCATATTATTACCCGCAAAAAGACAAACCGTTTTGATTAATATATAATTTTTGGTCCCACATTTTTTTCGTGGATAACATTTTGGTCCTTCAATTTATTTTTTGGAGGAAAGTTTGCAATATAGAAACCCAATCGTTGATAAATGCAATTTTTTACGGGTCAAGAGATATATTTCACTTTCGTAAGGACCAATTCGTTCAATTTATATAAAATCATAGACCAAATGGTAGGTTTTTAAACATTTTCATGTTATTTACATTTTGGTCCTTTCATTTCATTACATAATACTACTTCAACCTTCATTACAAATATTCACATCTAGCACAAATTCCAAGACAATTTCATCACCATTTCATTTCATAACCACCACAACTAAAAAGTCAAAATATTATTTTTTTATTTCTATCTATTTCCATTATCAATTATCAATTCTACCCCTATACAATTTAAAAAAACTCATATATTTATTTCAACCAACCACAATCATTACATACCCTTTTTCATAATTTCACATCCTATTTTTTTTCATTACATCTCAAACTAATCCAAACATCATTTTCATTACATAATTTTCTCATTACCATTTCACTACATAAAATCATCATTTCATTACCTACTTCTAATCCAAACACACCCTTACTCTCATTAAATTATGAAACTTCCTTTGGAATGAACCGTAACAATAAAAAATTTATCTATAAATAAATTCAAGTTTTAAATATTTGAACAGTGATTATTATAAATTGAGGTTACTATCCATGTTTGACGGGAATGACTTCCATAATTCTCATATCTAAATATTTAATCATTATGTATGTTGGTAATTAGTTTTTAAAAGTGAATTAGATTAATTCAATTCAACTCGAACATTTCAATGGACAAATATATATATAAATAAAATAGAGCTTTATTTCAAAATGTGTTCTTCAACCTTGCACCAACAATATCTTTTTTTGTAAGTTATAACTACAAGATATTTGTTTTTATTTATTTTATTTTTTGTACCAAAATGCAATAGAAATGGTTGAATATTCCATTATGCTAAGCTACTTAATATACACAATACAAGGCGCAACATCTATTTAAGGAAGCACGCACACGTGTCGAACACGGACACGCACACGACACGTGTCTCATCTCCAAGCAAGTATAATCTTATTAGATCTGGCATAAAAACTTTTAAATAGAAAGAAAATAGGGATAAATAACTAACCAATGGAGAGGCTGGTTTACAGTCATCGATGGCTTCGTTAATTTCGTACTGCCGTTCACGCTGGTTGTTGTCCCTCTCTCTCTCGGTTTTGACAGAGTGAAAAAGAAGAAGATAAAGTAAAGCTGTAGTTTTTAATCAAAAAGGTGAAATGCTATTTTTTGAGTTATGGGCCTGGAAAACATTTTCAATTATTTTATTATGTGGATGCCCAATATAAAGACTATATAAATAATTAATTAAGTGTACTACGTACGTTCACTTGAATGATATGTAATTATGTATGGCTTCCATGCCTTTTATTAAAAAATTATATTAATTCTAAAATATATATATAAATTTACATGAAGCATCCAAAGTCCATTTGAGAGTATGACGTCAGCAGATAAGCTTCAGTTTATAATATATTAATTTTTTTCTATTTTTGAATTTTTTATTTCATGTTGAAATTATAATAAATATATTTATAAAATAAGTATTGTGTTCTGTTTTATAAAAAAATTAAAATAATTATTTAATTATCTTTATTTTGACTCTTCTTAAAATAATATATATATATATATATGTGTGTGTCGTGTCGTGTCGTGTCCTGCAATTTTAAGAGTTTGACGTGTTGGCGTGTCCGTGTCCGTGTCCGTGTTGTGTCACGTGTCCGTGTCCATGTCCATGCTTCTTAGCATCTATCACCTGCATTGGCCCAAGAAAAGAGAAAATCTAACAAAATGTACAGGTGTCTGATCAGCCCAAATATGTACATGTTATTTGGTCTTCTTTTCACGTGTTTATAATGATAATATATTACAATTAGATCAATTAATATATTAAGGGCTGCACCAAGGTATGACATAATAAATTGGATAAAATAGATTATTTAGCGTTTATTTATTGTATTTTATAAATAAGTGTTATTTAATGGGTTTTTCAGTGTTTTAGATATCCAAACAGTGTCTAACCAAAGGGAAACATCTAGAATCAACGAGAAGATATCAAATCGCACAAAATACTCTTGTGCTGCCATACGTGCCGCCGACACAAAATAGGACTTCCCGCGGCACAAGACTCTGAGAGAGTATGACGTCAGCAGATAAGCTTCAGCGTAAAAATAGGACGTGTCGTTACTTGAGTCGTCGGCCTAAGAAGGAATTCTCACGGCACACGCAAGTTAATGGTTAAAAGATATGATTTGGACGGCCAGGATTCAAGATATTGAGATGCAGTTAAGATATCGCGAATATCTCGCTGTGCCGCCATGTTGTGCCGTCGGCACAAGTGATGGCACAAGCCCAAATTTGTTCCACAACTTGCGGCCCAAGTCTATTTTCATGCTTATAAATAGAGCTCGTCATTCCACACTCAGAGCATGCCCGGAACCTCAACCCGAGGCAGTTTAGAGTAGATTTAGAGAGGCAAAAGCCATCAACAGGTCTCCATATGGGATCTAATCAAAGTTTTGGTTATTTTCCTATGATGAGAGCCTAAACATTCTTTATCCTAGAGGAGAATCTGAAGGAAGCCGGAGTTCATCGTTCTTCATAGTCCAGGGAGTTGTTGTTTAATTATGTTTATTTGTTAATTGTTCTTAGATCTAGGTATTTGATTCAAGATACAATTATCATTATGCTAGATTGGTAGTTCAATACTTTATTAGGGATAATTGTTGGTATTCCCGGAGTCTATCTCTTTTATGATTAATAAAGTTTGCTCTTTAAACATGTTATTTGCATGGTTGGTTTACAAAGAGTGTTCTATCTAAATCTTATTTTAAAAAGTATAGTTGTTAGGATTGTTCTTCATTGTTCATATTTGTTCATTGGTCTGATACTGCAATAATAAAGATTTCCTTGAAGATCAATAACAAATGCTCATATTCCCCAGTATTGGTCGAGTTATCCATCTTAATTCTATATCTTTTGCCATTGTTCTTAGTCTATTATATTCGAAGTTTCGGATTAATACCTTTGAATATGGTTCGTTACATTATTAAAGTGACACTTCAATTCCGTATCTTTATGAACTAGGACGGTGGAATTCATGATTATTCTCTAGGATATATTTATATTATTGTTTTTGTGACTTTTATATTAATTGTTCTTATACATAACTTAATAGCCTCACCTAAGTTCATAGACATTCATATAAATAATAGTTATCTTTAACCACGAAGTTCCGCGAGAGATTCGATCTTGGGGTTAGAATCTATACTATATATTAATATATAGTAATACTTGTGAGGCTCAAGTATTATTAATTTGACTTGCTTGGCACCTTACGACGGGTGCACGGTCAGTGTTCACTAGGCACTAAGGCTAACGACATGAGGCAAAAGGAATGAATAAGCTAATTGAAAGAATAAAAGAATTGTAATGAATAATACATTATTTTCAAATAATATGTGTACACCCCCTCCTCAAGTTGGAGGCATATGTGGAAGAAGCCCCAACTTGGACACAAGAGAAGTCAGCTGGGGAGAAGCAAGTGTCTTGGTGAACAAGTCAGGAAGTTGTAATTGTCCTAGCACATGTTGAGAAAGGACGAAACCCTCTTTGCATCTATCACAAACCACATGGCAGTCAATCTCGATGTGCTTGGTGCGTTCGTGGTAAACGGGATCAGCAACAATGTGGCGAGCAGATTTGTTGTCACACCATAAAGGAAGATGGTCACAAACAATGTTAGCCAAGCTGTGATATTCAACTTCACAGGAAGATCGAGCAACAAGAGTATGTTTCTTGGAATTCCATGAGATTGCATTTGTGCTAAGAAGAACACAGTACCCTGAAAGAGAGAGACGTGTTTGAGGGCAAGTGGCCCAATCAGTATCACAGTAGGCCTCAATGCAGAAGTCTGAAGATACAGAGTAGAAGAGCCTGAAGAAAGATGTACCTTTAAGATACCTGGCAACGTGTAAGGCAATATGTATATCTGTTTCACATGGAGTGGCAACAAAATGACTCAGTTGTTTCACACTATAGGTAATATCAAGCCGTGTAAGGTTCAAATAGAGCAAACAACCAATGAGTCTTCTATATTGTTCTGTGTTGGGAAATCAAGGAACTGTTGGGAAATTATAGAGCGAGCGCAGCGAAAAAGTGTAAAAATTAAAACTTTTTTGCATTACCCTATAATTTCCTTCAAGGATCCACTAACTGTGTTTATACTAGAAAATGAAAGATGTATACCTAATCAGACGGTTGCTTTAAACTCGCGAATCCAAGAAGCCCACGAACTCGTGTTCTTCCTCTACCGGTGATCCACACGAACAGTTTGGCAGACACACAGGTGCTAGCCTCCAATCTCTTCTCCAAGAGAATGCGGGAACCCAATCTACGAATCTTGAGTTTTCAAGAACGGTTCTTGAAAAACCCCAAGGAAGTAGTGGCACACAAATCTTACACACAACTCAAACCCTAAACCTTTTAGGGTTAGGTCGACTTTCTTTTCTCTCTCTAGAAAAGTCGAATTTTTAGTCTCACTAAAAGGGGTGAAAGTCGACTTGTGCATGTCTCTTTAAATAGAGAGAATGTTTTCCCTAACTCATGAAAATAGGGAATTATAATAAATAAAATAGGGATTCCCCAAATCTTGACTATGATATTACACTAATATTATAATTCAAAACTAATAGGCAATTTAAATTTAAATTTCAAGATCAAATCTTGAAAACTAAATCTTGAATGCCCAATCCCCATTGGTCAAGAGGATTTGAATTCTTAATTAAAATATTACATTAATATCTTAATTTGAAATTCAAAATGCAATCTTGAAATCCAAAATGCAAGATCAAATCTTGCCCTTTGGATTCAATCATGCGCCATCCTCCTAGCCCATTTTAAAAGAATTTAATAATTAAAGTAACAATCCTAACTCTTAGGAAGTTATAACCAACTTATTAATTTCCCTAACAATATTGAATTAAAATATTACCCTAAATATCTTAATTCAAACTTGAATCTTGAAATCAAAATCAAATCTTGAATTCAAATTCAAATCATGATTTAAATCAACAAAAATTTTTTATTAATTAAATCAAGAAAGAGGTGCCACCCTCTCTCTCTTGTTATCCAATATTAAAGAATTTAATAAATCAATAATCCCCTAACTTTTAGGAAGCTTATTCAATTTATTATTCCCTAATATTTTAAAAAAGAATTCAATTGTAAGTAGATTAATCAAATGAACTATTTAACAATTAATATATTTAAACTTGTCTAACAAATTTAAATATCACAAATGTAGATCTTATTTAAGACAAGACTTCATGTCCTAGACATTCAACTATGTCTTAAATTGTGTCACTAAAGTGACTCACGAATTGAACCCTAATTCGTGTCCCATTATGGTATCTTGATCCTGCTCGTGTGTGACCCAGCAGGCCTCACGTGAAGTTGGCAGCAAGCCATCTCTATGACTCACAAGTCGAGAGCGGACTCTAGCAAGCCATCACGACTACCCAAAACACGTGAGTTATCGCTTTAACATAAACGACTTGACCTTAGTACCACCTTGGCATAATCCCTATTGTCACACGATATTTTGGTCATGGATAAGGCACGGGAAAGTCATCCTTAATCCAAACCATAACTTTCTCGATTCCTTGAGTTAGTCCCATTACCCTGTGTGGCCACACATTCCTTGGACAGACTCATCGAGGGCGCCAGCTAAATATCTCTCAACTTAATGAGCGACAAAATTCCTTCTTGGTCAACCACATTCCTCAGCACGGTAAACAACCAAACCCGTACCTAGCCTGTATGGCTACCCTGTTACGGGCAACGTTGGACTAGGCCAAAGTTCGACATCTACAACACCGGAATAGTCAAGACCTCAGGTCTAAGGGCATCGTGACAGGTGTACAGGAGAGGCTAGCTCATGACTAAAACCCATGCAGGACTCTTCGGGTCGGTCCAGCAACTTGTAACCCCTTACATAATTGCACCATGACTCTCGTAAAGCATCTCATGCGTGTATCTCCACACACCGAAGTCATGCTGGTCTTAGTTCATTCACGTTCCCACGAGAATAATCGACCAGGGACAATTTAGAATAATTATCACATAATTAATCAAGGATTGTTATCATAGTAAACATGCTAATAATATGATAACGACATAATTTATCATCCATAAATTAATCAAATAATATGTTCAAACATATAAAATGATTGGCCCCTAGGGCACAATCTCCATCAGGAACTCCTTGATATTTCATTTCCTTAAGGATCCGCATAAACTGATTGCATATCCTTTATCGCTGACTTTATTTTGATAATTCACAAAAATTTTGTAATAAATATTTTTGATGTTCTAGAATGTTGTATAATCGTATTAATTATTAATAACATGAATTATGATTGATGCTAATTGATTTAACTCGATTTGATCATTATTGAAGCAAGATCATAATCATATCTTGATGAAAAAGGAAACAAAATCTGGACAGATTGCGCAAACTTTAAATGAAGATCTTTGTGATTATATCATGCGCTTTTGATTAGGAATGATCATATATGACTTATATTATTGCCTAATATGTGAATTCATTAAAAGGAATTCGTTTCCTATCTTGATGAGTTTATTTCAAGCAAGGATCTAAATATGGAAAGAATCCTTATTGATTGCAAAAGTCTTAAATGCTAATCTTTGTGATTAATCCATGTGCTCTTGTTTAGGAAACATGTAATACGACTTGATTAAGTGCTGATCATATAATATCTTTGATTATAATTAATTTCCTAACTTATACTTTGTGTTTATTGCGAGAATCTATATATGGAAACATTTCAAATCTTGATTGCCAGATCCTGACCAGTTTAATGTTGAATCCTGATGGAGCCAAAATTCAAATTCGAATAGAGTGGACAACAAGAATGATATTTATGAATTCTAAACGTTGGAGCTGTATGAGCATTGAAGAAAATTGATGATTCATGATGACCTAGCCGTTGGAGCTTTTGGAAATCGAAGAATTCAAATTAATTTCTCATGAAGCTCAACCTCAACGATGCCTATAAAAAGAGAAGCCTTCATACGTTGAAGACTACTGATTCTGAGATATTCAAGCTGCTATTACAAGAATTCAGAGAGCTGTGTGCTATTACATGTGTTGTGACCCTTGGTGGGAAAATCCTTTGTGGAGAGAATCACTTTGTGTGAACCAACTCTTTGTGAGAAAACCTATCTCTTTGTGAGAGACACCATCTACTTCATCTATTGTCTGATTCGTTCGAAACCTTCGTGGTAGTTGGTTGCCTTCCTCGTTTGTTGTGAAACCCTAGTGGTGAGCCGTGTGTGGTTGCAAGATAAGAGGAGTGTATAGGAACCTTGGAGACTACCCATGAGATTTGTGGGGACTGTAAAAGGGAGATTGTAAAACCTTAGGGGTGATCCTAATCTTAGGTTGATTCCATTGTATTGGTTGGTTGCCTACAAAGTATTAATATACAAATTCCCTTGCCATTGCTCGGGGAGTGGATGTAGCATAGAGAGACTTCCATATCAAGGCTTATACTCTATGTGAACCACTATAAATCGTGGTGTCAATCTCTCTATCCCTTAACTCTTTATTATTCCGCATTTTATATCTGAGTTAAGCGTCGAAAAGGTTTTGTTACAAAGTGTTTTGACAAAAGTGTTGTTAAGGAGACAAAACTGTTATAAGGAAACGAATTGTTTTTAGAGGAAGTGAACTGTTTCTAAGGAAGTGATTTGTTCACTGAAGGAACTGAACGTTGTGTTAAGGAACTAAACGTTTTCGTGAAGAAACCAAGATTTTTATATAAAGGAATTGATTTTGAGTAAACCTTCTGGTTAAGGAAGTGACTTTCAGTAAGGAACCGATTTTATATATCCAACTCCTTAACAGTTTGCGAAAAAGTTTTCAGATCCTATTCACCCCCCTCTAGGATCTCCTTAGTGCATTTTGCCTAACAAGTGGTATCAGAGCAGGTCTCATATTTTATATAGGTGTAACAACCTAGAGAAAAGAACTTTGTCAAAATGCAGGACAACACTGACAACACAAGCTCTGCTTCCTTACACAAGCCTCCATACTTCAACGGGAAGAATTATACATATTATATGAACCGATTGAAGATATTTGCTGAGTCCATCAATCCTCAAATATGGCGAGTTATACAAGAAGGTCCTATAAGGATCACAAAATAGGAGAATGGTCAAACAGTTGACAAACCCATGGATGAATGGACTGAGGCTGAGAACAACAGGTATGCACTCAATAGTAAAGCTATTAACATAATATATTGTTTTGTGAGTGCAGATGAATTCAAAAAGCTCTCTAGATGTGAAACGGCCAAACAAATGTGGGACAAAGTTCAAGTGACACATGAAGGAACCACAAAGTTAAAGAAGTCTAAAGTCGACTCTCTCATGATTGAATATGAAAATTTCCAAATGAAGGAAACTGAAAAGATTGATGAAATGTTCGAGAGATTCGGAAGGATCGTGAGTGATCTTGATTCCTTAGGAGAACAGATTGAACAAGAGAAGCTAGTGAGAAAGGTTGTAAGGAGTCTATCAACTCTATGGGAGATGAAGGTGACGACACTCCATGAAAGTCAGAAGTTAGCAACCATGACGATTGATGATCTAATAGGAAACTTGTTGACTTATGAATCAACCTTCCTAAGTGAAAAGGTTCAGAACCTCAACAAGAAGGACAAAGGAATCGCCCTCAAAGCTGTTCATAGTGAAGATGAGGAAGATGAGGAATCCTTTGATGAAGATGAATTTGTTCTACTAGCCAAACACTTCAACAATTTCTTAAATTTCAAGAAGAAACCTTTCAATAAGAAGAACTCATTTTCAAGGAATCCCCCATTCCAAAAGGAGAACAACTTCAGAAAGGATAAGGAACTGACTTGCTATGAATGCAAGAAACCGGGACACATGCGACCTGATTGCCCCTTGCTTAAGAATTCCAAATTCAGAAAGAAGAAGGCAATGATGGCCGAATCCTCGTGGGATGATGATGAGGATCTCCTCGCTGAAGAGGATGATGATTATGAGGAAACGGAGATAGCAAACCTCTGCTTAATGACTACAACCGATAATGAGGTAAACTCCATTCCTAACATCTTTTTTGACTTGAGTAATGATCAACTTATATCTGAAACATATAAATTGTTCGAGTCCTTCTTTCTCAAAAAGGAGAAGTTGAAAAAGGAGAGAAAAGACAATGAAGGGTTGATGTTAAAAAATTAAATTCTTGAAAAAGAAAATGCGAGATTAAAAGAAGAGTGTGAAAGATTGAAAAAACAACAAGTTGAAAAGTGCGAGGAAGTGACAAAAGAAAAAGATGAAGAGTGTGAAAAATTGAAAAAGGAGATGAGTGAAATAGAAGAGAAAAATAAAAGTCTTGAGAAGGAGTGTAAAAATCAGAGAGAAAAGGCTATATTGAATGAAGGAAAAAGCCAAGAAGTAAAGGAGATGAATACAGAAATTCAGTTCCTTAGGAAACAGAATTCCATCCTGAGAAAGGATATGGAAAAGTTTGTAGGAAGCACAAAGAAACTTGATGTCATACTTGGTTCCCAAAGGTGTTTTTAATAAAAAGGCAGGTATTGGTCATAGTGGATTCTATGATGATCCAGATGACAAGGAAAAGAAAATAGTAAAGCCTTTTGTAAAGGAAGGAACCATATGTGAGGATGTAGAATCCCCTATACGTGCAGTTCCTATAGGAAGCAAACAGGAGTCGAGACAGTTTGTAAACAAAACTTGTTACAAATGTAGGAAGAAAGGCCACTTGGCTTATGATTCTGGAAATCAAGGAACTAGAAACAAAATAAGGAATCCTTTCCTTGTAACTAAACAGATTTGGGTTCCTAAAGGATCCTTGAAAGGAACTAACAATAAAAGGAACTAAATAGATTTAGAGCAAAACTTAGAAAGTTTCCTAAACAATTCCTTCAATCATAGCGATAATTAAGGAACAGGAATAATTCCCAGATTTCTTTCCTTCTTGAGATAGATTAACACATAATCACTGATTATACATTAAATGTAATTCTAATCTTACTCAATCATGGTCTCTTAATTATGTCGCACTATATAAAGCAATANAAAATACTCTTTTAGAAAAGAGATGAATGGCAACCCTTATCAAAATGGTGATCTTTTGGTTACCAAAACTCTAGTAGATAGAAGTCCCATTTATTTTTTTACAAAATTATTTCTCAAAAGTATCCAAAATCAGCTGGTATCCGTATTAGGGTCTGTTTAGCTTAGCTCATGATATAAGCAGATTATGAATGAATGAATGTTGTTTAGATTAGATTTTGTAAAAGTAGATTTTTAGGTGTGAAATTATTTAAATAGGTATGTAATGATTGTGGTTGGTAGATAGAAGAGTATAGAAATTGATAAATTTTTGTAGGGGTAAAAATGGAAGAGAAATTTACTTTTTGACTTTTTAGTTTTGTGAAATAATTTGAGTTGTTTGGATTAGACTTTTTGCATTGGGAATTGCAATAATCCGAGTTTTGGAAAAGCTCCAATTTGGGATGATTGAATTTTGGTAGTGTGACTTGCAAATTTGGCCGTGTGAATCGCAATGTGTGAGAGGAGAATGACTGATTTGGTGTTTTTGGGTCCCTCGTGTGCCACACGTGACTTTAATTTCACCGTAAAAATCTAACGGGAAAATGAAATTGCATACCGAAGTGGCAACGGTTTAAAGGACAGGATACCAAAGTGGAACCGGTCAATAGGATAGGGTACCAAAGTGGAATTTACCCTTATTTTTATGACGAGTAACCATTAATGAATCAAGCAAGAACAATCAGGTTTGTTATTGGGAATTGGAATAACTCAAAATGTGACAGAGAATGTGTTAACACTAGGAAATTGAAAGTCAAAATGGAAAGAAAGAAATAATGTATTGGATGAACTGTATCTGGTTCCCAACGTAGGGGAAGCTAATACAAGAAGAATGAGAAAATACAAATATCAGACAAAAGCTACAGACTACAATTCTCTGCTATATAATGGAATGATCACAACCTGATACCCTCTAACAAACCTAGCAGCAATTCCCATGCCTAACGAATTCTGCTACTTCCTTTGGTAATCCTTCATCCACAATGGGGCCCGCATCTCCCTCTTCTCACGTGGATTCTCTTTTGAATCATCAGCTGCTTTCCTTGCCACCTTGCTTGTCTCCTTAGCCAGCTCATGTGCCACGTTGGATTTATTGCCCAACTCATTACCATTTGTAACAATACTCCCCTCTTCAAATAGAACCTTGTCCTCAAGGTTCAAATTAGGAAACAACACACCCAAATCATCCCAACGCTCCCATGTGGCTTCTTCTCACCCACTGTTGGCTGCTGTCACCTTCCCTCTCCACCTTAGAATCAACAATAGCAGTGGGCATGGCAGATGTGATTAGTGGTTCAACAGGTAATGTAGGGTCCTCTGTTGGAGGAGTGCCATTAAACTTCTTAAGGAGCGAGACATGTATGACATTATGAATGCGAGCTTCAGCAGGGAGCTGTAACTGATATGCCACAACACCAACCTTAACTGTCACCTAAAATGGACCATAATATCGTCGAGCTAGTTTGAAATTCAAACGTTTCGCTGCAGAACGTTTCTTGTAGTGATGAAATTTCGCCAAGACCCAATCTCCCACCTGAAAAGAGACATCCTGACTTTTTTTTATCTGCAATTTGCTTCATGCGTTTCTGTGCCTTAGCTAAATTGCCTTGTAACTGTTGCTGTAAGGCTTCTCTCTGCTGTAACAACTCTTCTACCACAACCACAGTTATGTTGGCAGTCAATTGATGAGGAATAGTCACAGGATGAAACCCATAGAGTGCCTTGTATGGTGTCATTCCCGCAGTAGAGTGAAAGGTAGAATTATACCAGAATTCTGCCCATGCTAAATACAACTGCCACGTATTGGGTTGCTCGAAGGTGAAGGCTCGAAGGTATTGCTCCAGACAACGATTAACGACCTCCGTTTGTCCATCGCTTTGGGGGTGATAAACGGTGCTATAATGCAGCTCAACCCTGCTGCCTTTCATCAACTGTTTCCAGAATTTGCTCATAAAAAGTGGATCCCGATCGGAAATTATATGCTTAGGGAAGCCATGATGTTTTACTATGCCATCAATAAAATGAGTTGCGACTGTACTAGCTGTGTAGTGGGGTCGGAGAGCCATAAAGTGCTCACCCTTTGTAAGTCTATCTACAACCACCAGTATAGCAGTACATCCCCCGGATATAGGTAATGAAACAATGAAATCCATTGTAAGTTCTTCCCATGGTCTAATCGGAATTGGAAGAGGTTGGAGTAACGCTGCAGCCTTACTAGTCTTGTATTTAATTTGCTGACAAGTAAGACATTCCTGAACAAACTTGGTAACATCAGACTGCATTCCCTCCCAAAAGAAATTTTCTGCTACCGCTGCCAAGGTTTTAACAACACCCCCGTGCCCACCCATTGGAGTGGTGTGAAAGTAATGGAGAATTTTAGCTTTGAGATGAATAGATGAAGGCACCAACAACCGATCTCCATAATAAACCAAGCCATCACGTATTGCATACGGAAGGTGAAGTTGCCCTTGCTGTGACAGTTCATGGTACTTTAGCAACTCAGCGTCTTGCGAATTAGCCAAACGTAAGTCTTCAAAGACCTGATGTTGGACTGCGATTATCAAGTTCAGTTCCCCATCCTCCACCGGTTCCTACAGTTCATCTTGCCTACACAAGGCATCTGCAACCTGGTTTGTCTTTCCGGGCCGATAAACAATCCCATATTGGAACCCCATCAACTTGGACAAGTATAGTTGTTGCTCAGGAGTTTGAATAACTTGGTCCATGAGCTCTCTTAGACTCTTGTGATCTGTTTTAATAATGAATTTACTGCGAGCAAGTAATGTCGCCACTTCATGACAGCTTGGGTTATCGCATACAGTTCTCGAACATAGGCCGACGCCTTAGTAAGCTTAAGCGACAAATTTTTGCTGAAGTAGGCAATAGGATGACCATTTTGGGACAACCGCTCCAATTCCCAACCCAGATGCATCTGTTTCAACAACAAACGACATAGAAAAATTAGGCAAGGCCAAAACAGGAGATTTAGTCATGTGTATCTTCAATTCTTCAAAGGCCATTTGAGCCTCAGCACTCCATACAAAACTGTTTTTCTTGAGTAGCTCCGTCAATGGGTGTGCAATGTGGGCATAGTTCCTTACAAACTTCCGATAGTAGCCCGTCAAACCCAAAAAACCACGCAATTGCTTAATGTTACACGGTCTTCCGCACAGAACCATAGCTTGCACTTTGGTTTTATCCACATGTACTCCTTGTTTACTCACCACATGACCGAGGTATTCCACAGATTCTTGACTGAAAACACATTTAGAAAGCTTGGCAAACAATGTGTGAACTTGTAATGTTTGTAAAACAGTTGCCAAATGCTCTACATGTTGATCAAGGTTGCCACTATACATGAGTATGTCATCGAAAAAAACAGCCACGAATTTCCGCAAATAAGGTTTAAACACCTTGTCCATAGTGGCTTGAAAGGTTGAAGGGGAATTGGTGAGACCAAATGGCATGACCGTGAATTCATAATGTCCTTGATGAGTTCTAAAGGAAGTTTTGTAAGTATCTTCTTCGCGCATTTTGATTTGGTGGTATCCGGAGCGGAGATCTAATTTTGAAAAATAAGCGGCTCCATGAAGTTCATCAAGAATCTCATCAATTGTTGGAATTGGAAACTTATCCTTCACTGTCACATCGTTAAGAGCCTGGGAATCCGCACAAAATCTCCAAGTTCCATCCTTCTTTTTAACCAACAAAACCGGCGAAGAAAAACTACTTTGGCTCTTCGTAATAACTCCTGTTTTAAGCATCTCATCAACTAAGCGTTCCATCTCCACTTTTTGCAAATGCGGATAGCGATAGGGCCTGACATTCATTGGTTTGCTACCTGGCGATAATTCAATTCAATGATCAATGCTCCTCTTAGGTGGCAATGCTTTAGGTTCCTCAAAGACTCCTTTATATTTGCACAGTACCTCCTGTAATTCTGGTGTGACAGCAGCAAATTCGTCTGATATAGGGGCTCCTTGTGGTGATTCCACACACCTAAGTTCATATAATCTCGCCACCGTAGCAGAATCCATTAACTTCTTGACTATCTTGTTACTGATTTGCATAGGGGCTGCCACAGAATTCCCCTTCAATTCCACCATTTCCCCAGCATACATAAATCGCATAACCAAGTCCCTGTAGTTGGTAGTCACATTTCCTAATCCTGCTAGCCACTGTACTCCATGTTGGGAAATCGCCATGCACACAACGCAGCGGAACGGATATAAATTTAAAAATTTAAACCAAAACATAATAAAACAAGGCACATAGCGACTTCTTTCCCAATGAATCCGCTATATGGATCTGTATCAGTATAAGGACAAGAATTTACCCAAATCGATCGGCAGTTCTTTGTGTTTACGAATATGAGGAGTCCACTCCGAGTGTGCTCCCTCCACCGGTGATCCACACGAACAGTTTGGTAGATGCCCAGGTGCTAGCCTCTTTCACTTCTCCAAGTGAACCGGGAGCCTTATCTACGGTGTTCTTGGATTCAAGAACAATTCTCGAATTCCAAGACTAGATGGCGCCTATGATCAAGAATCTTATTCTTGATCTCACACAACCTTGACACACAAACCCTAAAACACTTTTAGGTTTATGCGCCACTTTCTCTCTCTAGAAACTAGGTTTGTGTTTTCTCTCTCACTCTTTCACCAAGACTCAAAACAATTTTGCTCTTGTGAAAAACTAGCTAAAAGTCGAAATTCCAAAGGTATGAGAGACA
>QANZ01001932.1:31100-62634 GCA_003254925.1 Chamaecrista fasciculata
CAACATATCTAAAGGATGATTGACCCTAGGGCACAATCTCCATCAAACTCCCACTTGCACTAGGTACAATCATTAATCAAACTGTTTCTAACTCTTAGAAACATCCATTAATGTTCGTCTAATTCCCAATTGACGTTACATGTTTCTCATGTAATCCTGTGGTGGGGTTTAGCAAGAGGACTGGCAGAATCCTCGACTGCTACTTTTTCATATCTTAGTATCACCATCTCTGGGTGATCTTGTCTGAGTACATCACTGTCGGAATGTCAGTGGGGAAACTCTTTCCCAGCTTAGGCGTCTTCCTGTCTCACAGAATGACATTTAAGCATACTACAGATATCAGTTTTACAGTCTGCGTCCCACGCGACTAACCCATTCTTGTAGAATCAGCGATCGCATTCCGCTTGGAACCATTCCAACTTACGATCTTCTACTGTTCAGGGAATACATTTTCTTTACTGCGTTTTAATCTTGGTTGGTTCGAATAATGGGCTTCTTGTGTAACCACCTTACACATTAATTCTTCCATGTACCAAGAATTTGTCTTTAGTGCTTCTTAAGCACTAAGGACTTTAATGATAGCCTTCCAGTGTACCTCAACAGGGTCACAGCTTATCATATATAGGGCAAACGTCATATTGAGTCTTAGTACAACATGATGGATCCTATTGCCAAAGCTCATGGGATGCCTACTCATGTGTCCTTGCTCATCACGTGTTTCAGGAAACATTGATTCTTGCAAAAGACTAATCCCTTTGATTCATCGCCATGAATCACTTCTTGAAGTCTCTCATACTGAACTCTTCAGTATCTTATTCAAGAATGTACTTCTTGACTCAATTTTAAGAAGCTCCTCTGAGAAATAATGTATTGGATGAACTGTATTGGATTAACACCAGGAAATTGAAAGTCAAAATAGAAAGAAAGAAATAATGTATTGGATGAACTGTATCTGGTTCCCAACGTAGGGGAAGCTAATACAAGAAGAACCTCCTCTGAATATTCAGATGAGAAAATACAAATATCAGACAAAAGCTACAGACTATAATTCTCTGCTATATAATGGAATGATCACAACCTGATACCCTCTAACAAACCTAGCAGCAATTCCCATGCCTAACGAATTCTGCTACTTCCTTTGGTAATCCTTCATCCACAATGGGGCCCGCATCTCCCTCTTCTCACGTGGATTCTCTTTTGAATCATCAGCTGCTTTCCTTGCCACCTTGCTTGTCTCCTTAGCCAGCTCATGTGCCACGTTGGATTTATTGCCCAACTCATTACCATTTGTAACAATACTCCCCTCTTCAAATAGAACCTTGTCCTCAAGGTTCAAATTAGGAAACAACACACCCAAATCATCCCAACGCTCCCATGTGGCTTCTTCTACGGTTGTCCTTCCCATTCCACTAACACCCACTGTTGGCTGCTGTCACCTTCCCTCTCCACCTTAGAATCAACAATAGCAGCGGGCATGGCAGATGTGATTAGTGGTTCAGCAGGTAATGTAGGGTCCTCTGTTGGAGGAGTGCCATTAAACTTCTTAAGGAGCGAGACATGTATGACATTATGAATGCGAGCTTCAGCAGGGAGCTGTAACTGATATGCCACAACACCAACCTTAACTGTCACCTAAAATGGACCATAATATCGTCGAGCTAGTTTGAAATTCAAACGTTTCGCTGCAGAACGTTTCTTGTAGTGATGAAATTTCGCCAAGACCCAATCTCCCACCTGAAAAGAAACATCCTGTCTTTTTTTATCTGCAATTTGCTTCATGCGTTTCTGTGCCTTAGCTAAATTCCCTTGTAACTATTTCTATAAGGCTTCTCTCTGTTGTAACAACTCTTCTACCGCAGCCACAGTTATGTTGGCAGTCAATTGATGAGGAATAGTCACAGGATTAAACCCATAGAGTGCCTTGTATGGTGTCATTCCCGCAGCAGAGTGAAAGGTAGAATTATACCAGAATTCTGCCCATGCTAAATACAATTGCCACGTATTGGGTTGCTCGAAGGTACTGCTCCAGACAGCAATTAACGACCTCCGTTTGTCCATCGCTTTGGGTGTGATAAGCGGTGCTATAATGCAGCTCAACCCTGCTGCCTTTCATCAACTGTTTCCAAAATTTGCTCATAAAAAGTGGATCCCGATCGGAAATTATATGCTTAGGGAAGCCATGATGTTTTACCACGCCATCAATAAAATGAGCTACGATTGTACTAGCTGTGTAGTGGGGTTGGAGAGCCATAAAGTGCGCACCCTTTGTAAGTCTTTCTACAACCACAAGTATAGCAGTACATCCCCTGGATTTAGGTAATGAAACAATGAAATCCATTGTAAGTTCTTCCCATGGTCTAACCGGAATTGGAAGAGGTTGGAGTAACCCTGTAGCCTTACTAGTCTTGTATTTAATCTGTTGACAAGTAAGACATTCCTGAACAAACTTGGTAACATCAGACCGCATTCCCTCCCAAAAGAAATTTTCTGCTACCACTGCCAAGGTTTTAACAACACCCCCCGTGCCCACCCATTGGAGTGGTGTGAAAGTAATGGAGAATTTTATCTTTGAGATGAACAGATGAAGGCACCAACAACCGATCTCCATAATAAACCAAGCCATAACGTATTGCATACGGAAGGTGAAGTTGCCCTTGCTGTGACAGTTCATGGTACTTTAGCAACTCAGCATCTTGCGAATTAGCCAAACGTAAGTCTTCAAAGACCTGATGTTGGACTGCGATTATCAGTTCAGTTCCCCATCCTCCACCGGTTCCTGCAGTTCATCTTGCCTAGACAAGGCATCTGGAACCTGGTTTGTCTTTCCGGGCCGATAAACAATCTCATATTGGAACCCCATCAACTTGGACAAGTATAGTTGTTGCTCAGGAGTTTGAATAACTTGGTCCATGAGCTCTCTTAGACTCTTGTGATCTACTTTTATAATGAATTTACTGCGAGCAAGTAATGCCGCCACTTCATGACAGCTTGGGTTATCGCATACAGTTCTCGAACATAGGCCGACGCCTTAGTAAGCTTAAGCGACAATTTTTTGCTGAAGTAGGCAATAGGATGACCATTTTGGGACAGCACCGCTCCAATTCCCAACCCGGATGCATCTATTTCAACAACAAACGACATAGAAAAATTAGGCAAGGCCAAAACAGGAGCTTTAGTCATGTGTATCTTCAATTCTTCAAAGGCCATTTGAGCCTCAGACTTGCTTAGTAACCAGGAAAGGATTCCTGATCTTGCTTGTATTATTCTGAGTACCACAGTCATAAGCCAGATGGCCTTTGTTCCTGCACTTGTAACATGTTTTGTTCACAAAAGGTCTGGATGTCTTTTTCTTTCTATTAGGAACTTTTCTTCCTGAGGAACTCTCAGCTTGGTCATCATCACATACAATTCCTTCTTTTACAAAAGGTTTAGCTACCTTCTTTTTCTTATCATGTGGATCATCATTAGACCCATCATAGCCGACACCTACCTTATCATAAAAGCAGTTTTGGGAGCCGAGCATAAGATCTAACTTCTTTCTTTCTCCAACAAGGTTCTCAAGATCCTTCCTTAGAACTCTGTTCTGGTTCTTAAGGAACTCATTTTCCTTGTTTAACTTCTCATCATCTTCTTGGCTCTTTTCTTCAACAAGCTTTGCCTTTTCTCTCTCTTCTATAAGACTCATATTTTCCTTTTCAAGAATAATATTTTCTTTTCTCATCTCTTCAACTTCTTCTTCCTTTTCTTTCTTCAATTTCTCACATTCTTCTTTCATAGCTTCATATTCACTTTTCAACTTCTCATTTTCTTCTTCTAATTCTATATTTTTCAACTCCAACTCATTCTTCTCTTTTCTTTCATTTTTCAACTTCTCTTTTTGAATAAAGAAAGACTCAAGCAGTTTATAAGATTCAGACACAATCTCATCATTACTTAAATCAGCAAAGATATCAAGGTTTGATTTTACCTCGTTATCAGTAGTAGCCATGAGACACAGGTTTGTTGTATCTGTGTCTTCATAATCTTCTTCCTCGGCCATGAGGTCCTCATCTTCATCATCCCATGAGGATTCAGCTACCATTGCCTTCTTCTTTCTAAATTTTGACTTTTTGAGTAGAGGGCAATCTGGTCTTACATGTTCAGGCTTCTTACTTTCATAGCATATCACTTCTTTGTCTTTCTTGAAGTTGTTGTCTTTTCTGAATGAAGGGTTCCTTGCTAGCGGAGAATTCTTCCTAAGGAACTGTGTCCTTCTCGGTTTGAAGAACTTATTAAAGCGTCTTGCTAGCAGCACCATTTCCTCTTCATCAAGGGGTTCCTCATCATCTTCATCATCACTTTCAGTGGCTTTGAGGGCGATCCCTTTATTCTTCTTGAGGTTCTGTACTTTCTCAGCTAGGAAGGTTGACTCATATGTAAGTAAGTTTCCTCTGAGATCATCTATGGTCATTGACTCCAGCTTTTGACTTTCATGAAGGGCTGTCACCTTGATTTCCCAGATTGAGGATAAGCTACTCACAACTTTTCTTACAATTTTCTCCTGCTCAAGACGTTCTCCTAAGGAATCCAGGTCATTGATGATTTTTTTGAATCTCTCGAACATCTTATCAATCTTCTCGGTTTCCTTCATCTAGAAGTTCTCATACTCTTTCATGAGTGAATCAATTCGAGACTTCCTCAGCTCGGTTGTTCCTTCATATGTGACTTGGAGTTTGTCCCACATTTCTTTGGCAGTTTCACATCTTGATAACTTCTTGAATTCATCTACACTCACAGCACAATAAATACAGTTAATAGCTTTACTATTGAGTGCATACCTGTTGTTGTCATTTTCATCCCATTCTTCTATAGGATTCTCAACAATCTTATCGTTCTCTTTCTTTGTAATCTCAATAGGACCATTTTTGATAATTCGCCAGATTTGAGGATTTATAGATTCAGCAGAAATCTTCATGCGGTTCTTCCAGTAGGTATAGTCGGTTCCATTGAGATAAGGAGGCTTGTGCATAGAGATGCCACCAGCATAGCTGTTGTCATAGTTGTTCTGCATCTTGACTCAGGATCTTTTCTCAGGGCTGTTACACCAAATCAGATATATATAAAGACACTGGTTTGATACCACTTGTTAGTCAGGATGCACAAGGAAAATATACCAAGAGGGGGGGGGGGTGAATTGGTATTTAAAAACTTTTTCTCTGTTAAAAGCAAGTTTTAAGAGAGTTCCTTAAAACAGTTACTCAAAACAATCCCTCTAATATAGATTCCTCAGAACAATTCCTTGTTACAGTTTCTTTCAGAGCAAAGCTTCTTAGCAATAAAAAATATGCTTAAGAACACAAATATACTTAGATAAAGCAAAGACTTAAGAAAATCAGATATATAAACAGATTGCTAATGAAAAATAAACTATCCTTAACTCAAAAGATAAATGCAGAATATAAAGGAGAAAGGATAAGGAAAAAGACACAGCAAATTTATACTGGTTCAGAATAAGATACTAGTCCTCAACAAAGAACTTTCTCTTAAACCTACGTCCAGTCCCCAAACACAAAGTAAGAGATTTTATATTATTGCTGGGCAAACTAACCAAATTACAATTGGCACTCAACCACTCACGGATCACCACTAGGGCTTCACACTTTTACAGTTTCCCAAACCACAAGTCCTCACGGGTAACAAACCAGGTTCCTCACAGCAACTCCTCTTACAGTGCAACCACTCACGGATAACCACTATAGGGTTTCACAACAACCGAGGGCAGACAACCTATTACCACTAGGAGGTATACGAACGAATCAGAAGATATGAGATGAAAGAAATTGGTTCTCTCACAAAGAGATAGGTTCACACACAAAGGTGAATTGTCACAAAGACTAATCCCACAAAGGGTTCTCACAAAGAGATAGCTTTCGATATTAACACTTAGTCTAGCTTCAGCACATAGCAATAGCGTCTTCATCATTTGAATTCTTCAGCTTTTATAGAGAGCAGCTTCAGCAGCTTGAATAGGAAATGTTCTTCAGCTTTGAATACTCCAACGGCTAGAAAAAATAGTATCTTCAACATATTTGATTTGTCTTTTCGCCTTCTTTAGAGTCTTGACTGAATTTTCATGTAGCTTATCTAATAATAATGACATATAGACGTTGAGCTTGAAACAGCATGGTCAGAATATGAAAGTTTGAAAACTTTCCTTATAATAGTTCCTCGACTTGCGGAATAGGAGCAATTAGCAGAAACCTTTCCAAAAATAGATTTAGCATTAAATAATAATCTCAACGGTCAGCTTAGAACTTTCCCAATATGTATAACACAAAGTTATTGCAATTAGACACGTTTTGCACTTGAAATAAATCAGATATAATATTTAGAGCAAAACTTAGAAAGTTTCCTAAATAATTCCTTCAATCATAGCGATAATTAAGGAATAGGAATAATTCCCAGATTTCTTTCCTTCTTGAGATAGATTAACACATAATCACTGATTATACATTAAATGTAATTCTAATCTTACTCAATCATGGTCTCTTAATTATGTCGCACTATATAAAGCAATAATCCGAGACATAAATTATTTTTCAAATTAAAACTTTAATATGATGTANCATGGCTTGAAATTTGAAATTCAAATGAGATTTGATCTAGATTTCAAATGGATGAATTAAATATATTAAAGTAATAATTTAATTCATAATTATAGGGGCAAGTCGAAATCCTAGTCCAATTGGATTTAAATATTAATGTAATATTTTAATTCAATTATCTAGAGTTTGAGACTTGGTGAGATTGATTTAAAGATATTGTGGCAATTCTTTAATTCAATATTGTTGGAAAATAAATTAGTTATAACTTCCTAAGAGTTAGTTAGTTATTTTAATTTATTAAATTCAACAAGATAAATAGAGGGAGATGGCGCAATGGAGAGAGAGATTTGAGAAGATTTGATCTTCCAAATTGATTCTCCAAGATTGCATTTTGATTCCAATTTTAATATTAAGGTAATATTTTAAATTGGAAATCAAGTCATAAAATTGTGATATTAAGATATCATAATCTTATGGTTTGATAATTATATGATTTTAGGGTTTCCTAAAATTATAATTATCAAAGTCCCCAAACCCTATAAATAGGAAGCCATGAAAGTCGACTTTCATAGGAGATTTAACATAGAGAGAAATTTCGATTTTTACTCTAGGTTAGAGAGAGAATTCACAAACTTGAGAATTGGATTCTTGAGAGTGAAATCACAAAAGGGTCAGAGCCTCATGCACATAGAAAAGTCGACTTAGCCTAGTTCTTCTTAGAAGGAAAAATTCGATTTTTCCCTTTGGTGAGAAGAGAGAGAAAATCGCATCCTTGCTTTCCTAGAGAGAGAAAGTGGCGCACAATATTAAGAGTTAATATTGTGTGACAAGGTTGTGTGGGATCAAGAAGAGTTCTTGATCAAGGCGCCAAAGAGTTCTTGATAATTCAAGAAGAGTTCTTGAATCAAAAGAACACCCGTAGATAAAGGTTCCGGATTCACTTGAGAAGTGAAGGAGGCTAGCACCTAGGCATCTCCAAACTGTTCGTGTGGATTACCGGCGGAGGAAGGACGCGTTACGTGGACTTCTTGGGAACGCCCCGTTCAACTAAACGATTGAAACTCGTGAGGTATACCACTTGACCAAAAGTTTTAAATTCAGCTAGCGGATCCGTTCGGGAATTCTAGGACCTGGGCGTTTAAAGTTTTTTAAAAAAAAAAATTTACAGTTTTACCTGCTTCCGCTGCCATAGGCGCCCTTGAATTCCCAACACTCAGGTCTTGAGGGCATTATGACAGGTGTACAGGAGAAACTAGCTAATGACTAAAACCCATGCAGGATTCTCCGGGTCAGTCCAGCAACTCGTAACTCCTTACGTAATTGCACCATGACTCTCGTACCAGAATCTAGTGCATGCATCCCTATGCACCGAGGTCATGCTGGTCTTAGTTCATTTCAAGTTCCCACTTGAATGAGCGACCAGGGACAATTTAGATTAATTATCCTATAATTAATCACGGACTGTTATCACAGTAAACATGCTAATAATGTGATAACCATTAATTTATGTCTATAAATTAATTGATATGTTCACAACATATCTATAAGATGATTGGCCCTAGGGCACAATCTCCATCACTCCAAGCACCACATCACATCCACTGACTTCTAAGACAAATAAATCTACCTGGAACTTCACATCTTGGATCCAAATGGTCACTTTTTCGCATTTGTTGGTACAATGCAAATAAGCGCCACTTCCAGTCAACACCCTAAATGGCTTGATGGTCGTCATTGGCAACTTCAATCTTTTAGCCACACTAGCTTTGACAAAATCGTATGTGCTGCCATGGTCAATTAACACCATCAAACTGTCTTTCAGGTACTAGCGCCATTACCTCTGATTCTTCCATCTGTTCTCACGGTGCGTCAACGAATTCATCGCACTCATTGGATAACAGTTCCATCAACTCGTCCTGCTCAATCAATAGACTCAAAGAGGAAGCACACTTGTAATTGCGTGAATACTTTTCATCACAATAATAGCACAATCCTTTCTCCCGACGAGCTTTGATTTCAGCTGCGGTAAATTTCTTCGGACCCTGTGTAACATTTCCGACCTTATCCTGCAATGGTGTCACACCCTGCCGTATCACTACTGTAACTGTCTTGCCCGCAAGATTATTACCAGTGGTGCGTACATTATATGCACTGGAGTTTCTAGTTGCATTAGTTATGGGCTTAACAATTTCTTCACGTATTGTTTGTTGCATATCCAACTCAATCTCCTCATGCAACTTAGCCATAGACACTGCTTCATAATAATCATGTGGTCTAGCACGCATCAATTCACGTTTAAGAGAAGTACGCAGTCCATGAATGAAAAAACTTACCATCCAATCGTCCGCTAGTCCCTTCACACGTGTAGTGATTGCTTCGAACCGATTTTGGTATTCCAACACTGTGCTCGTCTGTCGTACATCCTTCAATGCACCCTTGGGACAATCGAACAACGATCTGCCGAATTGTCGGACTAACGCTTCCAAAAATCCATCCCAGGCATAATTGATTTCATTCTCCCGCAACTATTGATACCACTCTACCGCCAGTCCTTCAAAGTGAACAGCCGCCACTCGTATCCTCTGTTCCATTGGTGTGGGGTAAATTTCAAAGAATTCTTTAATTTTGAAAGCCCAGGCCTCTGCACCAGTTCCGTCGAAATGAGGAATTTCGACCTTGAAATGTTTTCCAAATGGTGAATCCTTAGTCGTCATACTCTCCTCTTCCTTCTTCACTGCTGCTCGTGTCGCTGCGGATACCTTCGTTGCCTTCAAAATTTCCTTGAGTAACTCCATCGTCTCGCGATTCTAAATCTCCAAGGACTTCATTCGAGCATCCATGTTCTTTCCCAGCGTGCCTATCTTGTCCTCGACATTTCCCAATCTAGTCTCAAATGCTGCCTGAGAATTCACCAACTTCGTAAAACGAGTTCTGTCAGCCATAGCTTCTCTCAATGAAAGCACCAAAATCTTAACACTAGGAAATTGAAATTCAAAATGGAAAGAAAGAAATGATGTATTGGATGAACTGTATCTGGTTCTGATCAGCCCAAAAGTGAACAAGTTATTTGGCCTTCTTTTAGTATGTTTATAATAATAATATATTGGAATTAGACCAATTGATATGTTAAGGGCATCACCAAGGTATGGTGGAATAAAGTGGATAAAATAGGTTAATTAGTGCTTATTTATTGTACTTTATAAATAGGTGCTACTTAATGGTTTATTCTGTGTTTCAGATATCCAAACAGGGCCAAACCAAGAGGGAAATATCAGAATATTCTAGAAGATCACGTTGAGCACAAGAAATCTTTGAACCACCACATGGGCCGCCGGCCCAGATTCGGTAAATCCCATGGCGCACGAATATTCTAGGAATATGACGTCAGTAGATAAGCTTCAGCGCAGTTTGTTGTTGCGCCGTCTCTTTGAGCCAACAACCCAAATTGAAAATCTCACGACGCAGAATAATATGAAGCAGAGAGTATGTTTTGCACAACTACGATTCAAGATACGAAGATATAATCGAAATATCGCAGATATTTCGCTGTGCCTTCGTATTGGGCCGTCGGCGCAACCCACGGCCCAGAGGTGATTTTCTTCCTTTGACTTGCGGACCAAGCACACTACTCAACACTATAAATAGAGGTCGTCATTCCACGCTCAGAACAGGAGATCAGAATCAAAAACGAGATTAGCAGACTAGTTTGCTCCAATTCTCTTTAGATTAGAATAGTTCTCTGCCTAGAGCATGAGTAACTAAATAGGTAGATACTTGAGGAATGCCTCAAGGATGTGACTTGAGTTCATCATGATTCATTGTAAAGTTCAGATGTTGATGTTGCGTTTATGAGGTATGATCAACTCTTTCAAATGTATTTGTTGAAGTTGTTTATATATAAGTCGTAGATCATATTTTGTTAAAGTAATGAGATCTTGACATTCTTGGAGTTTGTCTCTGTCACGATTAGTGAAGTCGCTCTTTAGGGTTCTAAAGAGTCGTTTACAATATCTTATTTGCATGATTAGAAGTATTAATTGATATATATATATTTGTTTATTGTTCCGATGTGACAATAATATAGATTGTCCCGACGAGCTTTGGCAAATAGCTCATGAAACAAGTTTTGGATGAGTTACCTAATCTAATCTTGCACCCTCTCCATTGTTTGATTGATTGTGTTTATGGTTTAAATACATGGTCTAGCTTGGAAAAGTAAATGCATATTCATTATCTAATCTTTATAATGAACGAACTATGATAGTCTATCTCTAGGGTTTTCTCTCAAGTATTGTTTTGACTCATAAGAATATTATTAAATCGTGACAACCCTCAGTTACAGAAGTTACAACCTTCGTCACAATTCTCTTAGCCTCATCACATTGAGTTCCGCGAGAGTTCGACCTTGGGATTAGCATCTATACTATATTTTAATAAATATAGTTATACTTGCAAGGCTCGAGTATAATTAAATTTGATCCGTTTGACACCTTACGACGGGTGTCCGGTCAAGCTTTGGCGCCGTTGCCGGGGAACTCTATCTTGAGTTCCTAAGAAAATTGTGATTAGTTTTTGAGTCTTTCTCTTTTTTTAGTCGAGTCTTGTTTTGATTTTTGAGTCTTTAATTTGTTTGTTTTTTTTAGTCTTTTATTATTTGTTTAATTTGTTGTGTCTAGTTTAATTTTAATTTTATTTAAATTTTCGTCATTTTTATTATTTATTATCTTTTCTAGTATATGCCTAGGAGACCTTTAGAACCTATAGTTCCCCTAGACTTGGATTTAGATAAAACACTTAGATCCCTTAGAAAAAGTAAGAAAAATTTAGATATGGAAAATTCAGGCAATAACCGTAGGATAGATATGATGGAGATTGTGCCCTAGGGCCAATCATTTTATATGTATGGACATATTGTTTGACTGATTTATGAATGATAAATTATGTTGTTATCATATTATTAGCATGTTTACTGTGATAACAATCCTTGATTAATTATGTGATAATTATTCTAAACTGTCCCTGGTCGATTATTCACGTGGGAACGTGAATGAACTAAGACCAGCATGACTTCGGTGTATGGAGATACACGCATGCGATGCTTCCCGAGAGTCATGGTGCAATTATGTAAAGGGTTAAAAGTTGCTGGACCGACCCGGAGAGTCCTACATGGGTTTAATCGTAAGCTAGTCTCTCCTGTACACTTGTCACGATGCCCTTAGACCTGAGGTCTTCATTATTCCGGCATTGTAGATGCTGAACTTTGGCCTAGTCCAACGTTGCCCATAACAGGGTAGCCATACAAGCTAGGTACGGGTTTAGTTGTTTGCCGTGATGAGGAATGTGGTTGACCAATAAGGAATTTTGTCCCTCATTAAGTTGAGAGATATTTGACTGGGCCCCTCGATGAGTTTGTTCAAGAAATGTTTGGCCACACAGGGTTATGGGACTAACTCAAGGAATCGAGAAAGTTATGGTTTGGATTACAAGGATGATTTTCCCATGCCTTATCCATGACCAAAATATCGTGTGACAATAGGGATTATGACAAGGTGGTACTAAGGTTAAGTCGTTAATGTTAAAACAATAACTCACGTGTTTTGGGTAGTCGTGATGGCTTGCTAGAGTCCGCTCTCGACTTGTGAGTCATAGAGATGGCATGCTGCCAATTTCACATGAGGCCTGCTGGGTCACACATGAGCAGGATCAAGATACTGTAATGGGACACAAATTAGGGTTTAATTCGTGAGTCACTTTAGTGACGCAATTTAAGACATAGTTGAATGTCTTAGGACATGAAGTCTTGTCTTAAATAAAATCTACATTTGTGATATTTAAATTTGTTAGACAAGTTTAAATATATTAATTGTTAAATAGTTAATTTGATTAATCTATTTACAATTGAATTCTTGTTTAAAATATTAGGGAATAATGAATTGACTAAGTCTCCTAAGAGTTAGGGGATTATTGATTTATTAAATTCTCTAATATTGAAGAATAAGATGAGGTGGCGCCTCACTCTTGAATTTAATTAATGAAATATGATTTTGTTAATTTGAATTAAGATATTAGGGTAATATTTTAATTCAATTTGTTAAGGATATTAATAAGATTACAACTTCCTAAGAGTTAGGTTTGTTATCTTATTTATTAAATTCCTATAAAATAACAAGGAGGGTGGCGCATTCTTCAAAGATTCAAATGCAAGATTTGATCTTGCATTTTGAATTTTGAGTTAAGATCATAATGTAATATTTTAATTAAGAATTCAAATCCTCTTGACTCATTCCAACCAAAGGGAAGTGGGCATTCTGGATTTCAAGATATGATCTTGAAATTTAAATTAAGATTGCCTTTTAATTTTGAATTATAATATTAATGTAATTTTATAATCAAGATTTGGTGATTCCCTAATTTGAGGAATGGAGACTCTATAAATACACACAAAGTCGCCTAGCCTAAAACACAAGAGACAAGTCGCCTATTCTAAGAGAAAAGGGAGAAAGTCACCTAACCTAAGAGGAGAAGAGGGTGAGTTCGACTAATCCTAAGCTTAGGGTTTTAGCGGCGATTTGTGTGTGAGAAAGAGTGAGAGGCGCCAAACCTAGAGTAGTGTGGCCAAGAAATTGTTTCTTGGTGCACCACTTTGATTCTTGAATATTTCAAGAAGTGTTCTTGAAATTTCAAGATTGTAGATCAGTTCCCAGAATCTCTTGGAGAAGAGATTGGAGGCTAGCACCTGAGTATCTGTCAAACTGTTCGTGTGGATCACCGGCAGAGGAAGGACACGAGTCTGTGCACTTCTTGGAATCGCGTTTTTCGAAGCAACCGTTTGAATTTAGGTAAATTTCCTTTTCCCTCTGGTATAAACACAAGTAGTGGATCCTTTGGAGGAGATTATAAGTTTTGGAAAAATTTTAATTTTACCTTTTCCACTGCGTTTTGCTCCATAATCTCCAACAGTGGTATCAGAGCCACGCTATCTTTGTGTTTATACTAGTTTTGTGAGTATACATGTTGATGTATGTTTAACGTTTACCGTTTTCATTCGATTCGTTAAAATTTTTGCGATTATCCACCACACGATTTTAACCTAATCTAAGAATGGTGCAAATTTATGTATTTGATACATAAGGTAATCAATTTGATTGTTTAAAAATTTTCTTGAAAAGTTTAGGTCTTGGTCGAAACCCTATGTGTCTTTTAATTAAAATTGTTTTGATTATTTTATTGTAGGGTGGCCGAAAATTGTAACTTGTGAATTTATAATTTTTGGGTCAATGAATTCGGCTTCTTGAATATGATTCTTGAATTCTTGAATTATTGATGCAAGACTTATTTTTAAGAAGGCATGTTAAATTGCACAAACCCTAATTGAACACAATCAAAGTCGTTTTTTTTGTGTTGTTGAATGTTGATGCCGTGTATATTTATATATATATGAATTGTTCATGTATGTTTGAGTATGGTGTTGGATATGGCTCTAGGTCTTATTTTGGTAAATATGGCCTGCGTATCGTCTCCCTAAATTCTAGATGTAATTTCTTTTCTCATCTCACTCCCCTCATATGTTCAAATGAGGTTTCCCAATGTATTTTTTTTTCTTTTTCTTTTAGAAAGATTCTCTCATTGGCTTGAGGGAATTTAGGGTAGATGAGCCATATCTAAACATGGTTATTTTATGCATTTAGTTTTTGTATATGATACAATTGGCGCTAGATGTATGTTTAGGGATCGCGATTTTAACATGCAAATTTTATGTTTTGTACGCACAACCACGTATTCGATACGAGCGTAGAATTTTGTATGAGATACAAAATCCGTGCATGTGTTTATATGTATATGATACATGGTGGTAAAAACTTGGCACACTCATTTAATTTTAAAATTGGATTTAAAATTGAACCAAAAATTGAACCTAAAATTGAACCCTTATAAAATCTTAAGTTTTAATGCCATCAATAAAACACCCTGTTAAAATCTTGATCATTATGGTGCGGTGATAGCCCAAGCTACACGTATCTACTTTTATTTTTGAGGAAACACGGGTGAATGGAAGATTCAACGCAATGCCTTATTGATATCTTGGTTTATTGGATGCGGTGATAGCCCAAGCTACACGTGTTTAATGGGCCTTGATGATATAGGGTTGGGCTTTCGCCTCATTGTTTTGAGTTTGGCCATTCACAAGTTTTGTTGTGTGACTTAATGAGGTTATAAAATCGGATTTGGACATCAAGGCATTAGATGGGATAAACATGCCATAATAAATATCATACGATGATACAATCCCAGAAAGATCTAAGAGTCACATATGATGTGATTGGTAAAGAGTTACCTACCTAAATAACCTATGGTTGCATTATCGCCCAAGCGAAGGTAAACTTTGGTGAAATATGGATCTCAGCCACTAATAATAATTTTGCTGGGTTTTATAAAATGGTGGACCTTTTTGCTAATTAACTTTCATATCTTAATTGTAGAATCATGGCAAACAATATAAGTTCAGCGTTATCACTGCGATCTATCCTTGAGAAGGATAAGTTAAATGGGACAAACTTCCTTGATTGGTTTCGAAATTTGAGAATTTTTCTCACCCAAGAAAGGAAGCTTTATGTCCTAGAGAACCCTCCCCCTGAAGAGCCTGCCAATGACGCTCCAAGAGCTCAAAGAACTACTTATGAGAAGCACTTCAATGACTCTGTGGACGTTGCTTGCTTGATGCTAGCCACAATGGTTCCAGAGTTGCAAAAGAACATGTAAATGTTGACGGCTTTTGAGATGGTCACACATCTCAAGGAAATGTTCCAGCAGCAGGCTAGACAAGAGAGGTTTGAGACCACTAAGGCTCTACACTCTTGCAAGATGGCTGAAGGTGCATCCATTAGTACCCATGTCTTGAAGATGAAGGGGAACATAGATTACCTTATTAGGCTGGGATTTCACATTACTTCAGAGCTTGCGACGGATTTGATCCTAAACTCGCTGCCTAGAAGTTATGACCAGTTTGTCATGAACTTCAATATGAATGGAATAGAGAAATCAGCTTCTGAGCTGCATGGAATGTGATGGAGATTGTGTCCTAGGGCCAATCATTTTATATGTGTGTGAACATATTGGTTGACTAATTTATGGATGATAAATTGAGTCGTTATCATATTATTAGCATGTTTACTATGATAACAATCCCTGATTAATTATGCGATAATTAGTCTAAACAGTCCCTAGTCGCTCATTCAAGTGGGAACTTGAAATGAATTAAGACCAGCATGACCTCGGTGTATAGAGATACATGCACTAGATGCTTTACGAGAGTCATGGTGCAATTATGTAAGGGGTTACAAATTGCTGGAACGACCCAGAGAGTCCTGCATGGGTTTTAGTCAAGAGCTAGCCTCTCCTGTACACTTGTCACGATGCCCTTAGACCTGAGGTCTTGACTATTCCGACATTGTAGTTGTCGAACTTTGGCCTAGTCCAACGTTGCCCGTAGCAGGGTAGCCATACAGGCTAGGTACGGGTTTGGTTAATTACCGTGCTGAGGAATGTTGTTGACCAAGATGGAATTTTGTCCCTCATTGAGATGAGAGATATTTAACTGGGCCCCTCGATGAGTCTGTCCAAGGAATGTGTGGCCACACAGGGAATTGGGACTAACTCAGGAAATCGAGAAAGTTATGGTTTGGATTAAGGATGACTTTCCCGTGCCTTATCCAGGACCAAAATATCATGTGACAATCGGGATCAAGACAAGGTGGTATTAAGGTTAAGTCGTTTGGCGTTAAAGCGATAAACTCACGTGTTTTGGGTAGTCGTGATGGCTTGCTAGAGTTCACTCTCGACTTGTGAATCATAGAGATGGCTTGCTGCCAACTTCACGTGGGGCCTGCTGGGTCACACATGAGCAGGATCTAGACATCGCTTAAAGGGACACGAATTAGGGTTAATTCGTGAGTCACTCCGGTGACACAATTTAAGACATAATTGAATGTCTGGGACATGAAGTCTTGTCTTAAATAAAATCTACGTTTGAGATATTTAAATTTGTGGGACAAGTTTAGATATATTAATTGTTAAATAGTTAATTGGATTAATCTATTTACAATTATAATATTAGGGAATAATAAATTAGATAAGGTTCCTAAAAGTTAGGAGATTATTGATTTATTAAATTCACTAATATTAGGAGAATTAGGGTTGAGGGTGGCGCCTCATATATAGGCATTTTAATTAATGAAAATGTTTTGTTAATTAAAGTCATGAATTTGAATTCAAGATTTGATCTTGATTTCAAGATTCAAAATTTGAATTAAAGATATTAGGGTAATATTTTAATTCAATATTGTTGGAAGATAATAAGTTGGTTATAACTTCCTAAGAGTTAGGATTGTTATTTTGATTTATTAAATTCCAAGAAAAATAGAGGGGAGATGGCGCATGGCATTGTGGGTCCAAGGGAAGATTTCATCTTCCATTTGATTCTCAAAGATTGCATTTTGAATTCAAATTAAGATATTAAGGTAATATTTTAATTAAGAATTCAAATCCTAAAATTGTGATATTATTGTAATCTCATAATTTTATAATTTGATAATCCACTAATTTAGGGAAACCCTAAATTATAATTATCAAATTTCCCCAAGCTATATAAAGCATAGGAGAAAGTCGACTTTGAGGATGACACACAAAAACAAGTGAGGTTTTGACTTCTTGTGAGACAAGAGAGCAAAAGTCGACTAACCCTAATCCTAGAGAGAGAAAGTCGAACTTCTCCAAGAGAGAGAGAGAATTCGACTTGTCCCAAAATTTAGGGTTTTGAGAGAGAAAACAAGAAAGGGTTCTGTTTTCTTGCGCCACCTAGAGTCTTGGTTCAAGAATTGTTCTTGATCACCAAGAACCGTAGATTGGAGTCCCAAGTTCTTTTGGAGAAAAGAACTGAAGGCTAGCACCTTGGTGTCATCAAACTGTTCGTGTGGATCACCGGCAGAGGAAGGACGCTTGGAGTGGACTTCTCTGAATCGTAGTATTTCAAACTCGTCGATTGAATTGAGGTATACTTCTTCCTTTACTGGTTTGAACTCAATTGGTGGATGCTGTAGGAAATCACAAGGCACTGCGTCGTTTTTTTTTATTAAAATTTTTGCTTCCGCTGAGCTCGGCTCTGTGATTTCCCAACATTGGTATCAGAGCCACGCTAATTCTGGGTTTATACTAGTTTTGGTGATTGTACATGTGATGTATGATGTTTGTTTACCGCTTTCAATCGTATGTTTTGAATTTGCGAAAATCCACCGAAAGTTTTCTTTAAAAACTCAATCTATGGAATTGGTGCAAATTATATGTATATGATACATAGGAAATCAATTGGATTGATTTGGAAAATTGTTCTTGAATTTTTAAGCTCTTGGTCGAAATCCCTACATAATTATCATTAGAACTGTTTTAATTATAATATTGTGGGGTGGCTGAAAATTTATTAAAATTATGAATTTTAAAATTTTTGGGTCAATAATTTGAATTCTTGAATGTGATTCTTGAATTCTATAATTATTGATACTAGGCTTAATTTTTCAAGAAAGGCATGTTAAAATTGCACAAACCCTAATTGAACACATTTGGAAAAATCATTTTTTTTTTGTATGTGTTGTTGTATGCCGTGTTTGATATATTAATATGTGAATTGTTCATATATGTTTTATATGGTGTTGGATATGGCTCTAGGATTTTTGGTAAATACGGCCTGCGTGTCGTCTCCCTATATTCCGATGTAATTTTACATTCTGTTTATACCTCAATGTAACTGAGGTTTTTCCCAATGTAATTTTTATTTTTCCTTTTAGAAAAATTCTCTCATTGGCTTGAGGGGATTATAGGGTAGATGAGCCATATCTAAACACGATGTGGTTTTATGCATTTAGTATTTTGTATGAGATGCAATGCGCTAGATGTATGCCTAGGGGTGCGAATTTTAACATGCAATATTTAATTTTACACTACAACCAAGTATACGATACGAGCGTAGGATTTTGTATTAGATACAAAATCCGTGCATCTGTTTATATGTATGAGATACATGGGGAAATAAACACTTGGCACACTCGTTTAATTTTAAAATCAGTTTAAAATTGAACTAAAACGGAACATTAAAAATTGAACCCTTTTAAAAATCTTAAGTTTTAATGTCATCAATAAAACACCCTGTTAAAATCTTGTTCATGGTAGAGCGGTGATCGCCCTCCGCGACACGTATCTACCTTGACCTTGAGGAGACACGGGTGAATTGGAAATTCAACGCAATGCCTCGTTGAAGTCTTGGTTTGCTAGACGCGGTGATCGCCCTCCGCGACACGTGTTTAGTGGGCCTTGATGATATGGGGTCGGGCTTTGGCCTCGTTGTTTTGAGCCTAGCCATTCACGAGTTTTATTGTGTGACTTAATGGGGTTATCAAATCGGATTTGGACCTCAAGGCATTAGATGGGATAAACATGCCATAATAAGTATCATATGATGATACAGTCCCATAAAGTTCTAAGAGTCACATGAGATGTGATTGGTAAGGAGTTACCTACCTAAATAACCAAAGGGTGCATGATCGCCCTCCGCGACGGTAAACTTTGGTAAACTTTGGGTCTTAGCCACTAATAATAAATTTACTGGGTTTTATAAAATGGTGGATATATTTTTGCTAATTAACTTTCATATCTTAAATTGTAGAATCAAATGGCAAACAATAGTTCAACTTCCTCGATTGGTTTCGTAATTTGAGAATTTTTCTCACCCATGAAAGGAAGCTTTATGTCCTAGAAAAACCTCTCCCTAAGGAGCCTGCCAACAATGCTCCAAGAGCTCAAAAGAATGCTTATGAGAAGCACTTCGATGACTCTTTGGAGGTCTCTTGCCTGATGCTAGACACAATGGTTCCCGAGTTGCAAAAGGACTTGGATATGTTGATGTCTTTTGAGATAATAACGCGTCTCAAGGAAATGTTCCAACACCAGGGTAGGCAAGAAAGGTATGAGACCACTAAGGCTCTACACTCTTGCAAGATGGCTGAAGGTGCATCCGTTAGTACCCATGTCATGAAGATGAAGGGGTACATAGATCACCTTGGTAGGCTGGGATTTCCCATTACTCCAGAGCTTGCGACGAATTTGATCCTGAACTCACTGCCTAAAAGTTATGACCGGTTTGTCATGAACTTTAATATGAGAGGAATGGAGAAATCAGTTTCTGAGCTGCATAGGATGCTCAAGGCTGCTAAGGCATCCATGAAAAGGCCTGCTGGATCACACATGAGCAGGATCAAGATACTGTAATGGGACACAAATTAGGGTAATTCGTGAGTCAATTTAGTGACACAATTTAAGACATAGTTGAATGTCTTAGGACATGAAGTCTTGTCTTAAATAAAATCTACATTTGTGATATTTAAATTTGTTAGACAAGTTTAAATATATTAATTGTTAAATAGTTAATTTGATTAATCTATTTACAATTGAATTCTTGTTTAAAATATTGGGGAATAATGAATTGACTAAGTCTTCTAAGAGTTAGGGGATTATTGATTTATTAAATTCTTTAATATTGAAAGATAACAAGAGGAGGGTGGCGCCTCACTCTTGAATTAGATTAATGAAATATGATTTTGTTAATTTGAATTCAAGATTTGAATTTGAATTAAGACATTAGGGTAATATTTTAATTCAATTTGTTAAGGATATTAATAAGATTACAACTTCTTAAGAGTTAGGTTTGTTATCTTATTTATTAAATTCCTATAAAATAACAAGGAGAGTGGCGCATTCTTCAAAGATTCAAAAGCAAGATTTGATCTTGCATTTTGAATTTCAAGAATGCATTTTGAATTTTGAGTTAAGATATTAATGTAATATTTTAATAAGAATTCAAATCCTCTTGACTCATTCCAACCATTGGGAAGTGTGCATTCTGGATTTCAAGATATGATCTTGAAATTTAAATTAAGATTGCCTTTTAATTTTGAATTATAATATTAATGTAATCTTATAATCAAGATTTGGTGATTCCCTAATTTGAGGAATGGAGACTCTATAAATACACACAAAGTCGCCTAGCCTAAAACACAAGAGACAAGTCGCCAATTCTAAGAGAAAAGGGAGAACGTCTCCTAACCTAAGAGGAGAAGAGGGTGAGTTCGACTAACCCTAAGCTTAGGGTTTTAGCGGCGATTTGTCTGTGAGAAAGAGTGAGAGGCGCCAAACCTAGAGTAGTGTGGCCAAGATATTGTTTCTTGGTGCACCACTTTGATTCTTGAATATTTCAAGAAGTGTTCTTGAAATTTTAAGATTGTAGATCAGTTCCCAGAATCTCTTGGAGAAGAGATTGGAGGCTAGCACCTGAGTATCTGCCAAACTGTTCGTGTGGATCACCGGCAGAGGAAGTGATGGAGATTGTGCCCTAGGGCCAATCATTTTATAAATATGTTTTGAACATATTAATTAATTTATAGAGATAAATTAATGGTTATCATATTATTAGCATGTTTACTATGATAACAGTCCGTGATTAATTATATGATAATTAATCTAAACTGTCCCTGGCCGCTCATTCAAGTGGGAGCTTGAAATGAACCAAGACCAGCATGACCTCGGTGCATAGAGATGCATGCACTAGATGCTAGAACGAGTGTCGTGGTGCAATTATGTAAAGGGTTACAAATTGCTGGACCGACCCGGAGAGTCCTGCATGGGTTTTAGTCATTAGCTAGTCTCTCCTGTACACATGTCACGATGCCCTTAGACCTGAGGTCTTCATCATTCCGGCGTTGTAGTTGTCAAACTTTGGCCTAGTCTAACGTTACCCGTAGCAGGGTAGCCATAAGGGCTAGGTACGGGTTTGGTTGATTACCGTGCTGAGGAATATGGTTGACCAAGATGGAATTTTGTCCCTCATATATGATGGGAGATATTTAACTGGGCCCCTCAATGAGTCTATCCAAGGAATGTGTGGCCACACTGGAAATTGGGACTTACTCAAGGAATCGAGAAAGTTGAGGTTTGGATTATGGATGACCTTCCCGTGCCTAATCCATGACCAAAATATCGTAGGGCAATAGGGATCAAGACAAGGTGGTACTAAGGTTAAGTCGTTTCGGCGATAAACGTTAACTCACGTGTTTTGGGTAGTCGTGATGGCTTGCTAGAGTCCGTTCTCGACTTGTAAGTCATAGAGATGACTTACTGCCAACTTCACGTGGGGCCTGCTGGGTCACACACGAGCAGGATCAAGATGCCACACTGGGACACAAATTAGGGTTAATTCGTGGGTCACATAGGTGACACCGTTTGAGACATAATTGACTATCTTGGGACATGAAATATTGTCTTAAATAAATATCTACAGATATATGATATTTAGATTTGTGGGACAAATTTAAATATATATATATATATATATATGATAATTGATAAATACATAATGTGATTAGTCTATTTACAATTATATTCCTATTTATAATATTAGGAGTAATAAATTGAATAAGTTTCCTAAAAGTTAGGAAATTATTGATTTATTAAATTCACTAATATTAGGATAATGGGGATTGAGGATGGCGCCTCATATAAGGCTATTTTAATTAATAGAAATGTTTTATTAATTAAAAGTCATGGCTTGAAATTTGAAATTCAAATAGATTTGATCTAGATTTCAAATGATTGAATTAAATATATTAAAGTAATATTTTAATTCAAGAGTTATAGGGTAAGTCGAATTCTAGGTTTAAATTGGATTTAGATATTAGTGTAATATTTTAATTCAATAAAGACTAGAATTCAAAATTCAAAAGATTGACCTAAAGATATTATGGTAATATCTTAATTCAATATTGTTGGAAAATAACAAATTAGTTATAACCTCCTAAGAGTTAGGATTGTTATTTTGATTTATTAAAATTACAACAAAAATGAGGAGGACTTGGCGCATGGGTGAGTATCTTTTGGGAAGATTTGATCTTCCAATTTGATTCTCCAAGATTGCATTTGAATTCAAATTATAATATTAAGGTAATATTTTAAATAGGAATTCAAGTCCTAAAATTATGATATTATTGTAATCTCATAATTTTATAATTTGATAATCCTATAATTTAGGGATTCCCTAATTATAATTATCAAACTCCCCAAACCCTATATATACATAAGCATAAGTCGACTTTCATAAGCCTCATGTACACTTGGGAAAATTCGACTTTTGCCTAGCTAATTCACAATTAGAGCAAAATCCGTTTTTGAGTCTTGGTGAAGAGAGAGAAACCACAACCCTAATTTCTTAGAGAGAGAAAGTGGCGCAAACCTAAAAGGAGTTTTAGGGTTTGTGCAATTAGGTTGTGAGATCAAGAATTTGATTCTTGATCATAGGCGCCATCTTGTTCTTGGGAATTCAAGAATTGTTCTTGAATTCAAGAACACCGTAGATAGAGGTCCCTTGTTCACTTGGAGAAGTGGAGGAGGCTAGCACCTAGGCATCTCCAAAACTGTTCGTGTGGATCACCGGCGGAGGGAGCACACTTGGAGTGGACTCCTAAGCATCGTAGATACAAAAGTTGCCGATTGAATTTGGGTAAATCTTTAATCCTTTTACTGACACAGATCCATATAGCGGATCATTGGGAAAGAAATCACTATGCGCCTGTTTTTATTATGTTATACGTTTAAATTTTAAAATTTATACCTGTTTCCGCTGCGTTGTGTGCTTGGTGATTTCCCAACATGAAGGACACGAGCCTGTGGACTTCTTGGAATCGCGTTTTTCAAAGCAACCGTTTGAATTTAGGTAAATGTCATTTATCCCTCTGGTATAAACACAAGTAGTGGATCCTTTGGAGGAGATTATAAGTTTTGTAAAAATTTTAATTTTACTTTTTCCGCTGCGTTTTGCTCCATAATCTCCAACAAGATAACCAAGAATGCGAAGAAGTTCTCCAAAATCACGGTCTAAATAATGGACAACCTAGACCGAGAAGATCTAAAAGAGAAGCATCCCAATCTAACGAACAGTATGAGGTTCGGAGAAACATGTTCCCTCAAATCCAAACGAACTTTGAGATCAAGGGACCACTTTTCAATGGATTACCTAAGTTCCATGGATTGACCAGTGAGAATCCTTTTACTCATTTGAATAACTTGTATCTTCACTGCCGAACCATGGAACCCCTAGGGCCAAGCATAGAGGATGTGATGTGGAAAGTATTCCATCTCACACTCGAAGGCAAGGAGCTAGATTGGTATACTCATCTAGGAACTTATGAACGGACAGCTTATCTGTCCTGAGAAAATCTTAGAAGGTCGTTTCTCGACAAATACTTTCCCGAAGCTAAACCATATGCCACTAAACAGCAAATCTCAGTTGTGGAACAAAGAGATAACGAGACGTTACTCGAATACCTAACTAGATACCAGGACCTTTTAGTAAAGTGTCCTAATCACTAGTACACTGAGGAGCAGATAGTAGAATACTTTTGTAGTGGACTTCTAGACGACGAGGCCAATCATATTGATGCCGCGTCTAACGGATCCATCACAAAGTTAGATGTCGAGACCGCATGGGAGCTAATCAAGGAAGTTTCCCTCATGTGAGAAAACCGAAGAAGACATACCCGTGCTGTCAAGGGAATAGTAAACAATGAGTCAGACCCAATGATGGAGAAATTGGCATCAGACATGGATAGTCTAGCCATAGCTGTCAAGGAGATGAATGCCAAGTTAGCTACTTCGCCAAGAAAAGTCGCTCTTGTGACCGCACCTTGCTCCGTGCGATTCATATCAACATGGAACTAGGGAATGTCCCCATCAACCCGAGGAAGTTTCGGCCATGTATCAACAAGGCCCTAGTCAATTTCCTAGAAGATTTGAAAATAGATTTAGGATTGGAAATTATTTCCAAAACCAAAATTTTAATAACCCAGCTCCTCAAAGACAAAACCTATCTTCAATCGAAACTGACACTCAACTCCTCATTAGGAAGTTTGAAGAATCCGAAGCTCGAACTGTTGGGAATTGTAGGCGCCTAACGCAGCGGAAGCAAATATAAAATTAAAATAAAACACGCTAGGTCCTAAAATTCCCGAACGGATCCGCTAGTAGAATTTAAAACTTTTATAGATAGTGGTATACCTCACGAGTTTCAATCGATTGGTTGAACAAGGCGTGTCCAAGGAGCCCACTCCCAGCGTTCTCCCTCTGCCAGTAATCCACACGAACAGTTTCTTCGGGCACCAAGGTGCTAGCCTTCAGTTCTTTTCTCCAAAAGAACTAGGGACCAATCTACAGTGTATTTGAACTCAAGAACTCCTTCTTGATTCAAACTCCAAAAGGTGGCGCATGAGAATTCCCCACAAGAACTCTTCTTGTTTTTCCTTCTCTCACAAACCCTAATTTGGCAACCACAAATCGAATTGCCTAACTCTTAGGCCAACTCGATTTTCCCCTCTCAACTCTTGAGAACCAAATTTTTCCTCACTTGGAAGCTAGGGGTTTTGAAGGAGGCGAATTTTCTATCTCTCTCAACTAGGAGGATGAAAATTGCACAAATGAATTCTCTCATGGTGGCTTAACCTAGGCGCCTAGCCCTAGGGTTTTTATAATTATTTTTAGAGCATTATTATAATTCTAAATCATAATAATAATGGCTTTCATGAATTGAATTTTAAATTATAATATTACCATAATATTAAATTTAAATTCAAATCATAATCTTAGAGAATCAAAATGAGAGATCAAATCTCCCATGGGACCCACCTAAGATGCGCCATATGCCTCTAAAATTTCTTTGGAATTTTATAAATCAAAAACCTTCCTTAACTCTTAAGAAAGCATGACTCACCAAAGATCCTCTTTTGAATTCAAATCTTTTGATATCTCCATCAAATCTTTTGAATTCAAATTATTATTTAAATTAATAAAACAATTTTATTAACCTAAATATCATAAAAGAGGCGCCACCCTCATGCCAATATTAGGGAATTTTATAATTCAATAATTTCCTAACTTTTAGGAACCTTATCTGAATTATTTTTCCTTAATATTTTAATTGTAAATAATTAATCCAAATTAATTATTTAACAATTATTATATTTAAATTTGTCTCACAAATTTAAATACTTCACAACTGTAGATCAATTAAGACAAGACATAATGTCCCAGACATTTCCTCTTTGTCTTAAATCGTGCCACCGGAGTGACCCACGAATTAACCCTAATTCGTGTCCCTTTTGAACGGTGTCCTGTTCCTGCTCGTGTGTGACCCAGCAGGCCCCACGTGAAGTTGCAGTAGGGCATCCCCATGACCTACAAGCTGTGAGCGGACTCTAGCAAGCCATCACAACTACCCAAAAACCGTGAGTTATCGGTTTTCACAAAACCGACTTAACCTTAGTACCTCCATGGCACCGACCCTATTGTTCTGCGATATCTTGGTCATGGACCAGGCACGGGAAAGTCACCCATGATCCAAACCTTTACTTTCTCGATCTCCTTGAGTAAGTCCCAATAACTAGCATGGCCATGCATTTCCTGGACAGACTCATCGAGGGCGCAAGTAAGATATCTCCCAATTTAATGGGGAACAAAATCCCAATTTTGGTCAGTCCACATTCCTCAGCACGGCAATCAAACAAACCCGTACTCAGCCCTTATGACTACCCTGTTACGGGTAGCGTTAGACTAAGCCAAAGTCTGACAACTGCAACGCCGGAATAATGATGACCTCAGGTCTAAGGCGTCGTGTCAGGTGTACAGGAGAGGCTAGCTGATGACTAAACCCATGCAGGACTCTCCGGGTCATGTCCAGCAACTCGTAACCACCTTACGTAATTGCACCATGACTCTCGTACCAACATCTAGTGTATGCATCTCATGCACCGAGGTCATGCTGGTCTTAGTTCATTTCAAGTTCCCACCTGAATGAGCGACCAGGGACGGTTTAGATTAATTATCTCATAATTAATCACGGATTGTTATCATAGTAAACATGCTAATAATATGATAACCATTAATTTATCTCCATAAATTAATTGATATGTTCTCAACATATCTATAAAATGATTGGCCCTAGGGCACAATCTCCAACACGAACTTCGAAGAAATTCGATGATTTGGGACAAAGGATCGATCTTCTTTCTAAGGATATGGAAATCGTGAAAAGGAAGCATGATGATCTTGAACAAGCATTCGTTCGAGCAGCTGATGTTAAAATAAATAACATCAGTGCCCCGAGTAGTTCTAAGGCAGTTCATGCCATTACTACTAGAGAAACCGAACCCATAGAAAACCATGCTCAAGAAACATTAGTGCAAACCCTAGAAGAGCCTAAACCTGAAGAGATGTTCATAGAGATCAAGAGTGGAGAAAACTTTAAGGACATAATAGAGAAGCATCCTAGGTATGCCCAATTCTTCTTTGGTTTCAAGTATAAGAAGGAAAAGGCAGAAACTCCTGTTGTGAACAAATTGGAAACTGAGGTAGAAACTAAGGTAGACACTAAGGTAGAAACTAAGGAAGAAACTTAGGTAAAAGACCTCCTGTTTCCAAGCTCTCATGTAATGACTAAGGAACAACTAGAGGATAAAAAGGATAAGGAGATAAAAGACTTATTAATATTAGGAAAACTAAAAGTCAATGCCCCCTTATTAGATTTGGTTAGGAAAGTCCCTAGGTACACTAAGGTATTTAAAAACTTAGTTGAGAAAAAGAAAACATCCCAAAGAAAACTTCAAATAAGTCCTACCATTTCAGCCCTTCTAAACCCTAAGATACCTATAAAATGCAAGGATCCTGATTCATTTACCATCCCTTGCATGATAGGAAAAGCCGTAGTCAATGGAGCATTGTTGGACTTAGGAGCAGCAATCAACGTTATGCCCAAGTCAATCTACGATTCTTTGAATATGGACGGACTAAAGGACACAGGGTTAATCCTGCAATTAGCCGACAAAAGTAGCAGACGTCCCCTAGGAATAGTGGAAGATTTCCTAGTCAAAGTGAAAGGTTTAATCTTTCCCGCTGACTTCTATGTCCTAGACACTGGTAGTAATAGAGCTACCGACTACACCATAATCTTAGGCAGACCCTTCCTACGGACCGCTAATGTCAATATTAGCATGAAGGATGAAAAGATAACAATGGACAATGGACATCAAAATATCACACTTACGATGTACGGAGCAGAGGAATCCGATGAACACTCCGTGTTGGAAACACTGAGTATTTGTACATCTAACAAAACTCTAGGAGAAAAACCTAAAGAGGAGGATCTCAAATTTGAAACTCTTTTAAATTTGGAACCTCCTGATCCTGGCTTGCATATACCAGAAGCAGACTTTGAAGACATGAACATTAGTTCACTCTTCAAGGAAGAGGAGGAAGACCTCGTAACTTCTGAAGTAAAAGAGAAACCAGCACCCAAAGCAAATATTTCCAAGCACAAGACTGTGTGGCAGCCTGTGCGCCATAAAACTAACCCAACTATAGCCCCGTGCTATAGTATTTCTAATTTTGCAGAAAAGGAGATGGGAGTAGCAAAAAAGCCAAGGACCCTATTCTCCATGTGTTCGTGCAAGAACTTAGCATAGGTGCGGAATGCCTAAGTGATGAAGAATGGCTCCATAATGTAGATGCCGTATGTAAGAACGCAACCGAAAGAATTCATGCGGACTTCATGTGAACGCAATTGAATTACATGTTTTTTTCTCATTACTGTTTTTAAATTTTTATACTACAAAAATATTACCTATATACTTGGAGGAAGGACCAAAATGTATACTTTTGGAGATTGAATTATATATTTTCTATCATTATTGTTTCTTAATTTTATTTTTAAATTTTTACACTACAAAAATATATTACTTATATATATATACCGGAGGAGGGACCAAAATGTATATTTTTTAGGTTTGAGTTATATATTTTCTCTCATGGACCAAAATGTAAATAATATGGGCTGAATTATTTTGTTTTAAATTTTGACGCTAAAAAATATTATTAATATAATTGAAAAAAATTGAGGAATGGTTACCAATATATCAAAAATTATATATATAAAGTAGAGAGAGAGAGAGAGAGAAATAGTAAAATTATTAATGTACTTGTAATAAATGTTTCCATACAAGACAGCATCTTGAAAAATGAATTGTAGTCATTAATAGATGTATGTATCAAGTTACATTTGGTTATGTATATGAGAATGTCAGGCTTACGGGCCATGAGGCTTCTTCTTATTGTTTGTGCCGGTCATGGATTTCATTAGGGGGTCGTGACAATTATTCCACTTGATAACTATATATACTATAATTACAATTATCGTATATTGCCCAAATCATTTTCTATGATGACACTTACTTTTTGGTCATTCATTCAGTATTGACTGAACGAATCAGCCACTTAAAAAAATTTGACTTTTGAGCCATTTAATTTTTACTGAGTTAACACATCAATTCCTAATAGAAAAAACAAAAGTTGTAAACATACCGAGTTGTTCCAAAATAGTGATGAATCATTATTTAAAATAAAATTTTTAAATAGGTTAAAGGGTCATTTTGGTCCTAAATGTATGCCTTAATGTTCATTTTGGTCCATTATGTTTTAAAATGTTCAAATTGGTCCTAAATATTTGTAAAATGTTTATTTTGGTCATAAACTATTGAATATGACTTGTTTCAAGTTCAGACATGACGAATTTAGAACTACGTATCGTTCTCGAAGAAAACTTTCTCTATCCGGTTGGAGCCGTCAACAAACGAGGTCAAATTGGTCCTGAAGTTGACCGCTCATTTCATGATCAAACAAGCAATGCTGATCATATCTCTCTTGTTTCAAATTTGAATGCAACAAATAAAGAGCTACGTCTTTCTCTTAACAAGTCCTTTGAATTTCAAATGAAAGACAAGAGAAATATGACCAAATTCAATAGTTTGGGATCAAAATGAAACATTTTACTAATATTTAGAACCAAAATGAATCATTTTGCAAACATTTGGGACCAATTTGAACATTTTGAAACATAATGGACCAAAAAGACCCTTTAACCTTTTTAAATATTTTGGTTGAATTTATTTTTTGAATTTATATAGTTAACTTTTTTAAATAAGAGGGATAGAAATTATTTTTAATAATAAAAATATAATATTAATTAATATTTAACTAAAAAATAAATTATTATTATTATTATTTTATTAAATATTAAAAATAATTAAAAGAAAAAAGTTAATTATAATAATTTAGAAAAAAATTAAAGAGAATTAGTGAAGAGAAAGTCGTAGCTCTTTGAATATATATTGAAGTATAGGTAATTATAGGTATGTTAATAGGGGTAATCTGAAATAAATAGGATTATTTCAGATTTTGGACTAAAATCAGATTATAATTTGATAGCTCATTTAAACGAACTGAGGCTTATTCTCCTTCATAAAAACAAAACTTCATATGGTATTAGTAATTTAATGGGATAATTACTAATTCTCTCTCGACGTGGCTTGGGGTTCTCACTCTAGACCTAGAAGAGCTTATTAATAATCTAACCCAGCACTAATTATCACAAGCTAAATGAACCCAAATTAATTACTCAATCAATCGAAACAAATAATCGACATGATAATTAATTAATGTTAATCCACAAAATTATTTATGAAAAAATTCCAACAAAGTCCTCATCCCTTAATTTATGGTATTAATTGGAGAGACGCATGCAATATTCTCAGATGGATGAAAACAAATTAAAGTGTTGCGTTTCAAAGTCTGGATTTGATCAATTTGGAAAAGATGACGCGACATTATGAAAAATCTAATAGATTGCATTAATGCATCAAAATAGAAGGAGAAAATGTTGAGACAAAGGATCTGGAATTCTGGATTCCTCTCAAATGTTGCTTCTATATATAATACATTCTTTTCAACCATTTGGTCATCAAACCAACAACAACAACAACAACGTTAACAACATGGCCAACCCTTCTTCTAAACTTGCCTTCTTACTAGCTCTTTTGCTTTTTGCTTCAAGTAAGACCATTCTCTCTTTCTCTCTCTTTCTCTTCCTATTATTATTATAATTATTGTCATCGTCATTGTGGTTGTTGATTAGGTTAAAATTTCATTTTGATCGTCAAATTATAGGACGAGTTTTATTTTGGTCTTAATTATATATTTATTGTGAAATTTGAATTAATATATATATATATATCTGTCCTAACAAAATGAGTGATGAATTGATTGTGATTGCACATGTATATCAAAATAAAATATGAATCGATCACTTTTCTGAATCATTAATTAAAATATTTATGGAAACTGATGATATATATGTGTATGTATGTGGGTAGATGTTTGTGAAGAAGCAGAAGCAGCAAGGAATATTCCTTGTGTTCTTTATTGTTACTGGGTTCCAGGTTGTCATTGTACTCCAACGGGACATTGTAAATGTTCTTCAGATTATAACGTATCCGCTCAAGCTCAAGCTCAAGCTCAAGCTCCTCAAAATTATGTTCTTAATGGCATCTAATTATATTAATCAAACAGGGCCACAAAACTTTAATTTCATTTCCATGACGTACAATGATACTATGTATGTCATTGCACTTCACTAAAATAAATAAATAAATAATGTTTTTGTGGCCTCCGTCCATTATATATTGCCATCTACCTTATTGTCAAACTATGTATCTTTTTTTATTTTTTTAATAAAGCTTATTATTGTTATACTATCAACTTTAGACATGTGGAATAATTTTTAACATAATCAGCTTATGAAAGAATATATTGAGTTTAGAATCACGAAAGAATTTTAAGACTTTGTAAATATTATCAACGATCAAGTGGATATAACAGTATAATATAGTTATTAATAACGTTAGAGAACTAAATAGAGAGATCGATGAGAAACTCTGAGAGATGGAGAAGAGAAAGATGAGAAAGAGAGAGAGAGAGAG
>QANZ01001955.1:15404-32790 GCA_003254925.1 Chamaecrista fasciculata
TGGTCCCCGAATTTAGGAAATTGACAAATAGGTCCCCGAATTTTTCTAACGAGTCAAATAGGTCCCCGAATTTTTCTAACGTTAGTCAAATAGGTCCCCGAATAACATGCACAGAAGGACCTATTTGACAAATGCTAGAAAAATTTGGGGACCTATTTGACTCGTTAGAAAAATTCAGGGACCTATTTGTCAATTTCCTAAATTCGGGGACTAATCTGTCAGCGAGTCAATAATCCAGGGACCAATTTAGTAGTTTACTCTTTGACCAATTATATATAAATCTTGAAATATGTCCACAAATAGAATTTATTTGTTTTTGTGCGTGTGTGTTTGAATGCACAAATGAACAGGAAGCATATTGCTTAGCACTGAGGAAGCTGAAAGAAGCCTTGGAGGAACCACAAGAGAAGTCAATGGCTTTCATCAACAACATGCATTCACAACTCAAGGAGCTCACTATCACCTCTTTCTCTGATCAACCTGCTTCTCCCACTTCTTCTGCTCACTCCAAATATCAAACAGATTCGAATTCAATTTAGATTTTAGAGTTTCATCACTGAGTGTGTTTATTAGTATTAATCTACACTATTATCCCTCATCTAGGCTATCTTTCAGAGTAAACATATCTTTTAGTCCTTGAATTTTTCTTAAAATTATAGTTTCGTCTCCGAGTATTAGAAATATACTTTTTAGTCCTTGATTATTTTACAAATGTTGATTTGTTAGTCTAAAACATTATCCATATATACTAAATAATTGATGTTTGTAAAAAAAATATAATAAGAAAATATATATTTATAGTATCTTAGGACTTAATTGTAATTTTTAGACAAATTAAAGGACTAAAAAGTAAGTTCAAGCCAACTTTTAATTAAATTTTAAAGCTTCACTATTCCCAAATAGACAAAGCCCAGCAAAAAGCACCATCATATATGAATTTGATGGACTTCAATGCTCATGTATTGTTATTTATATAGTGCTACTATATTGCCACACATACCTTAGTACCTTATCAACCCAAAAAGAAAAAATATAAATTATATTCACCCATACTTGAATTGGAATTTCAACAAATCATCTTGCATTTTATTTCATTTTCTCCAACAGTCTGAGCACTAGGAGAATATGTGAGATTCTCTTTCAGCCAAATTGGTTTAAGTAAATTAGATATGAAAATTTGAAGATTAAAAGTACATAATATTCACATAGTACTCTTAAAGATAAGGTCAACAATGAATATTACAAGAGATTTTTCATCACTGCTCCATTTATTTCTAACCACAAAGGAAAAATAAGCTTAAATTGGTTGCATTTGTTCAGTTAGAAACCATGCTTTCAGACTCCTTAACAAAACCATCTCCTGTCCAATCTTTGTCAGATTGCAAACCTTTCTTTATAGCTTTCCTCTGTCGAATTGCTTCTTGCTGCCTCTTTACCAAGTCAGTGTGTGTGGTAAAATACTGAAGAGAGACCCTGTGGTTTGGTTTTTTTTTTTGTTCAAAAACAACAGAAACAAAAGAAAATAAAAAAAATAAATAAATAAATTTCATATTCAAGGAATTTATCTTGCTTGAGTGGTTGGAAGATATTGGAAGCAACTCTGAGAAAAGTTCATACCCTCTGAAATCTTCTATTGATGTAAAATTATGTTTTTTCATGAAGTCTTTAAGCTCATCACATAGTTTCTTCACAAGACCATAGCCATGCATCATAACCCCAGTGCACACCTACACAGTAGAAAAAACACTTATGGTGATCATCAATTCATCATTACATCAAAAACCTTTGTTAGTGAAATCTATATTCTAGGTAAGCAAGATATGGGCCATTATGAACTTCAGAGCTTTTCATGGGTAGAGATGATAAAAAACCATTTTACCTTGTGGGTCCGTGTCCAATGTCAATAGATCTGGAAATGGTTAATGGGAGCACTCTACTTGTAATAATAAATATTTATAAAAAAAAGTACAATATGTTTTAACTTTATGTGTTGAGATAATATAAAATTGTAAGGATGTTAAACATTTCATACATATTGAAGTAATCTAATAGTCTTTTCATATTTATCATTAATTTTTTTTTTTCTTTTTGGTAGTTATAGATGCAAATAAAAAATAGATGAAAATAAGTTTTATATTGATAAAAAATCTATAAAATTTTTCCAAGTCCGGGTCCGGGTGACAGAGTCATGGAGATTTGACTATTCATAAGGTCCAGGGATGGAGATTAATTTTGATACTTGTCTAGATCCAAGGATGGAGATGATAGTATATCCCACCCATACTCATGCGCTACTCATCATTATCTATTCATGGGTCCTTCAATCAGTTGGCACTACACTTTAAAGCCAAATTCTTTTGTGACAAAATTGAAGCCATAACATGTCTCAAGGAAAAACTTGAAGGACCAACGTACAGAATATCCTACTGTAAGTCATACCTGAACAGTATTTGCTCCAAGAAGAATAAACTCAGCAGCATCACCACCTTTCTCAACACCACCTATGGCAGAAAGTGAGTATTTATCACCATCAAACTCCGACTTCATCATCTTTGCAATACTCATAACCTTCCCAAGTGCAATGGGATGGACTGCCTTTGCAGAATAACCACCAGGAGTCGAATATCTAACAAATTTTAGACAAAATTAGGTATTTAGGATGAATGAGAAAGCAAGGAACAACCATAAATTTTCTGTCATTGAGATTACAGACCCCTCAACACAAGGCTCAGGGTGTAATGTATCAAGATTGATTCCCATGACACTCATGATTGTATTAATAGCAGATACTCCTTCACATCCTGAGCTCAGAGAAACTCTTGCTGGCTGCAAACAGAAGCCACAAAGAAATTAATAACTTGGCCTAAACCCAGTGAAGATCATTTGCATGAATTACAGACTAATTAACTAGAGTACAAGCTAAAAAGCCAACCTGTGTAATATCAGTGATATTAGGGGTCATCTTAGCCCAAACAGGAACTGTAGCTTTAGCATTTATCCATCCACAAACCTCTTCCAGAAGTGCACAGTCTTGGCCGACTGCAGCACCCATTTTGCGTTCAGGCATTCCATGAGGGCAGGAGAAATTTATTTCAATTGCATCCTAAAAGGATATCAGCCAAATCAGATGTCAGAATACAACTTAGAAAATATTAACTTAACTAAAACCCATTTTCGTCCATCACATATAAATTTTTCATAAACTAAACTCTCGTAGAATTCCCTTCTCAATTTGATCCATCACAATTTGTTTTCGTTATCAATTTTTAACTAGACTCAATTCAATTTTTAACTAAGTTAATGATATAACATTATAAGTTGATGATATGATATCATTAGTTAATAATATTGAATGTTAACTATTGATGATGTGACATCATTATCAATGTTCTTTTAAGTGCAGGAGAGAAGAAAAACAAATTTTGTTTATAAGAACATGCCAAGTCATCAACTTAATTAAAAATAAGATTAACTGACTAACTTTGAAACTTGAAAAATTTATGTTTGATCAAGTTAATAAGAAAAACAGGAGTGGCCAACTTAGAATATATTGAATATGGTTTGGACCAAAATGAAGATTTAGTCATTTAAGTTCACAAAATCAACCAAAAGATCTTACTACTCCAGTTTGTTCCACCCGATCGATAAGCTCCTCCCAGGCAGATTTGTTGTACTCCTCCATGATTGAAGCAATGAGAATTCTGTCTGGGTACTCCTCTTTTAATTGCTTGAATTCTTTCAACATAGTTTCAAGGGGCCGGTCACTGATAAGTTCTATGTTCTCCCACCCAATAATTTCTCCTTTGGAAGAGCCATTGACGCCTGCCCGGAGCCGGGCATATCGAGGAGTTACATTTATAACCTTTTCTGCATCAAGTGACACCTAGCAAAAGATTATATCAAATTCCAAGGTGATCTTTTTTTATTACAAATAAATCAGTTCCATCTATATTGATTTGCAATACAATAACTTCGACCAGCAAAAGCAACCAACAAAGTTTTCCGTCATGGAGAGAATTGAGAAATTCCAATGAAAGTCTAAGTTTTGACGAGCCCACAATAGTATAATACTTCCAATGAAAGGGATTCACAAGTGCACTCCTACTTTATAAATACAAAGACTAGGTGCAGAGCAGGTTTATAAAGGGAAAATGATTTGAGATTAGAAACTGAGAAAATTAAAAATAAAAAGGCATTGCCTTTACATAAACAAGTCAAATAATACAATTGATTTTATTTGCAATCGTTGCTGATACATATTCCTAATGGCATAAGCACTTTAGTAGGACAATAAGAAAAGGCAATCAAACTCTATATTGTTCAAATCTCAAAAGTCAAAAATGTTATAATAGCATATCTACACATTGTAACAAATAACAGCCGGCCTGCAAAATACAAAATTCCTCAAAAGTCAACCAATAATTCCAAAGTGAAATTATGTTAGATGTTTTACATTCAACCATGCACCAGTAAAATTGTTATCCTGAGATTCTGAATTACAAGCCGCTTTGACAAATCACTTTGCATTATTAATGAAAAAGGCAAATATGTGCATCAGGGCAGCTGCTAACAGCCACAAAAGACAATAAAGCTTTTCAAATTTTTGGCATCATGTGAATATTTAATTAAACATGATGTTTGGTTACCATTTGCATTAAGTGAGTTTTCCATCAATGTTTGGTCCAACCAAAAGATTAAAAAAATTCTTTAATAAAAATGTGTTAAAGTATTCAATTTTTAGGTATATGGCTGACAACCAAGCCTTCTTAAGAAAAAGAACTATCACAAAAGACAGTAAAGCATTCCACATTGTTGGCATAAAGAAAATCCTAAATAAGGCGTTAAAGTATTTAATTTTCAGTTTGATGGAAGAACTGTCACAAAAGACATGGTGCTTTCCAAGATTTTGGCATCAAGAATACAAAACTCAAATAAACGCTTCAATAGGAAAGCTGCATGACCAGATGAACAGTAATATATAATTCCTTTTGCACCATTCACATTCTGAAGTGTTTAGAATGATAAAAAAATTACAATTGTTTGTTGGTCTTAACGGAGCATTCAGAAAAAATCTTTGATCAGAATCTAACTAAAATCGATATATAATACAGAGGGAAAAAAATATTCATATGAAATTTGTTTTGGATGCCAATAGCAAATTAGGCACGGATCCAAATGATTAACAGAGTAAATCGTTTTAAAAGACAGCTTTATAACCTTCTTAGCTCTTATTCAAACGGAAATCAATGGAGTGATGGACTATTCAAAAAGACAACCTCTTGAGGATTCAACCAGTGATATCACTCCCGAGTCCCCACGGAAATAGTTTAGAGAGCATAAGTCCTGTTTTCAATCAATAGAAAAGTACAACCTCAAAATACACTAAATTGTCCCACAGTCCGACTTCAACTTAACAATTAACTTTTATAAGATGAAAACCTTGAACAACTAACAAACTATAAACCCTGACTGTCTAAAAGATATATGGCGTGGTCACAGGCTCAAAGCCAAATGCCATAATTTATTTCATTCCATGCAATAAAGATATACATATATGTTGTGCATTATAGCACCATATCCATCGCCAGTGCTTATGACTATCAGTTTATCTCTGTCACTATGCAGCCAATGCATTCGTTGAAATTTTGTCGTGTACAAACTCACATGTACTTCCATACCTAAAAAAACGTACTATTCCATCCCACTCAGATCAATTTTCCTCGGAAAATTAAAAGAAACCAAAAGTTTTAAAAGACCCATCAGTTCTTTCTGGAGCAAAGCTAAATTCAGATAGCTCATAAAGAATCTACGAATTTTCAAGGTTCAAGGAGGCAACTCTAATCATCGAGCAGGTAATATCAACTATCAAGGCATATAATGGACTATGAATTGAAGAGCTATACCTATAAATCCTTAGTAAGCCAAAAGCAGTTGAGGCCTGAGAATATATCAAGACAGAAAGAAAGAAACCTAAAGCTGAAGCATAATGACAGAAATCCCACTCACAAATAATCACCACCATGACTATCCTAATAAATTTTGAACCATGGAAAAGAGAAATACAGGGAAGACGAGGAGAGCTCACATTTTTACAGAACAGACCACAACAGTACATAATTTCATCATCTTGGTATTATGAATAGGTAGACAATCAGAAAACAAAACAAAATCTACAATACAAAGTTTCAGATATATTTGTTACTGAATCTGAACACAATACAATAGATTATCACTCACTACCCAGACATCAGATCCATAATTTTTTGACTGAAAAACAAAAAATACTTACAGTTTTAGCGATTACAGCTCCCCAGCCTTCATCAAAGGCCCTTTTCATGACAGTGTAATTGGTACCCGGTGGACCCGAGCCGATCACGAATGGATTAGGCATATGCAATCCATTAACATTAACACTGAGATCTGGTTCAGCTTGGGTCTCCGAAGCAAAAACCTTAAATCCAACTCGGTCAGGACGAATCAGACTCGCGGGACGACGAGTTAAACCGAATGGAGAAGCAGAATTCCCTGTTTTGACTTGGGGAAAGCTGAGAGACGCCATGGCAGTAGTAGATTCAAAGATATTTCACTTTCTGCAGAGCTCAGAATCAGATAGATGAATGAGAAAGAGAGAAATTGAATCTGAGTTATATATAATAAAACAGAAAGCGCAGAATAATAGGGAATCGCTTGTTTGATTGTCGAAGATATCTTTGAATAATCAATCTATAAACAATTGTTGTGAGGGTTGCAACTTCATGTGACAGCGACGCGTACAGAATTAGAAATAATAAAGAATCATAAAAAATGGATCCGTTTGAATCTTGGGAAATTAAAGTAACAACGAGAAAATGAGATGGATAACGATGAAAACCAAGGCGATTTTTCTTCTCACCACACTAGGTTGAAGAATGAAGATGAATCGTTGAGAATCACTATTCTTCACATGTATGTGGAATTGGAAAGTCTTCATTTACAATTAATCTCTTCTTTCAGATAAAAACTTTGGATTGCAAGACGAAATGTCTTGAGTATGTAATTTATATATTTCTCACTGAACTTCCAATGAAACCATCAGTACTACTACGGCGTAATTTTTAGAGGAAAATTACTATTTGGTCCATCCCTTTTCACACTCTTAACTATTTGGTCCCTGCATTTTTTAAATAGACTATTTGGTCCCTCAAAAATTAGAAATGTCAACTCGTTAGTCCCTGTAGCCTATCTCGGTTACCAACACTAATAACTTGGCCATTAAGTGCACATGTAACGTATTAAATATCACATATTTAACTATTTAGAACTACCTAGGATTTGAGATTTGGGAATAATTCAATAATTATACCCTGTGAAAGATTCACAACATGTAATACAAATATTTGGATCTGACTCAATTTTAGGCCGATTTTATTGTGTTTGTTGATCCGGTTCGGTTGATTTAGGTAATTAGGATGATAAAGTAGCATTTAACGTTATCATGTAAGCATTTAACGTCTGATAGTTGACAATTATGATAAATGAGGGACTAAATAGTTGACAATTATGATAAATGAGGGACCAAATAGTCTATTTCAAAAATGCAGGGACCAAATAGTTAAAAGTGTGAAAAATGAGGGACTAAATAGTAAGTTTTCTCTAGTTTTATTTTCCAATTGCATTTAGATTGGGACTATCATTCGCTACGAAATACGAACTACGCATGTCTCCGTGTGTAAATATTAATTTAAGGCTAAATTGGATTAAAACTCTCCGAATTTTAAGTCAAAAGATATTTTTGAGTTTTAAAATTTCACAAATAATTTTTGAGTTGTTTACTGTGCTTATTTAGGACCCTTGAATTTTAAAATTTGACAAATAAATCTCATGAGCTGAAAGCTTTGTTTACTCAAGACCCTTGAACTTTTAAAAATATGAGGATATTTAGGAGTCTTAAATGAGTAAAGTTAAAAATTCAAGAAATTTTTCTGTCAAGTTTTAAAGCTCAAGGGTCATAATTTGTCTATTAGGGGGTTTTAAAATCTAGGGATGTTTACTGCCCCTAACTTAAAACTCAGGGGTCTTAGTGCAATTTAGTCTCAATTTTAAAATTTAGAAGGTCAAAATCTTAAATTTGTCACAAATGTGTGAAGTAGATTTCAAATTAATCTTAAAAATTTTATTTAGTTCAAATTGATTCTACGTATTTTTATAGTTTCTCAAATTGGTATCAAATTATTGAATGTGGTCATATATCTCTCCATTCAAATTCAGATGCTATAATCATAGAAATGAAGATTACTACTTTTGATGAATCTAAATATAATAGTAATAGTGTGTTTAAAGACTTTTAGAGAATTAAAAGACCATAATCTTTTCTCTAAATGTAATATTTTTTTGATGATGATCCTTTAATTCTCATTGTTTTAAACCAATATTTTTTTTTTGGCCATTACAGGAAAAAACAGAAAAAGAAAAAAGAGAGAATCATTTAACTTTTGAAGAATCGGATGTCAGAGAATAAGATAACTATAGAAACACTAAGAAACCAAGATAAGAGGATGGGGTACAAAGACCCGATCAATGGGGCACATCCTCTGAGAAACTGTCATCGCAAGCCAAACTGCTGCAAGGTAAGAAAATCTGCAAAAAGTAGAAAGAGTCACCAAATGAAAACCAACAACATACCAGGGAACAATCTTCATCATGGATGAACGTGTAGACTCATCAAAATCTTTCATACACTCAAAGATGCAGAAAATAGTGACGTCTCTCATACACAAGTAGGAAGAAAATATTAATCTTTTGTGGCGGCGTTCTGGATCTGGGATCCCACGGTGTCGATCTGGTCTGGGTTTTTTTATGTTTCCAGTTCTTTAGATGGTTGTAGATTTAGTTGGATCCCTAGATCCGTTAACTTGGCAACAGATTGTCTTGCCAATTTGTCTGACACGAAGATGACTCCTTTTGGATGGGTTGCAAACCCCCCACCTTCGCCAGTTGATGTTTGGTCTAGTGTTGTTGTTGATGATAGGGAGGGATTGAATTATTTTATTGTGTTTTTGTTTGTACTGTGATTAACTTTGCCTTACTTTTAAATAAATTATGTTTTAGGCAGAAAAAAAAAATCATAAACTTCAAATCATCAATAGTACCAAGAGATTTATAATATTTTTCATTTGTTAAACTTCAAATCTTTAAATTAATTTTTTTACTTTTTCAACATTGTCTTCTCCATCCATTAATCATAAGTATCTTCCAACGTTAAATTCTAACTTTCATACATTTTTAGCATCTTAATCATTCATTTGCTCGTTAAATAACATAAAGATTAATTCATCATTAATATTTTTTTTGGTGTAAATAGTGTTGGAGATTGTGCCCTAGGGCCAATCATTTTATAAATATGTTTTGAACATATTAATTAATTTATGGAGATAAATTAATGGTTATCATATTATTAGCGTGTTTACTATGATAACAATCCTTGATTAATTATATGATAATTAATCTAAAACTGTCCCTGGTCGATCATTCACGTGGGAACGTAAATGAACTAAGACCAGCATGACCTCGGTGTATAGAGATACATGCACTAGATGCTTCTCGAGAGCCATGGTGCAATTTTGTAAGGGTTACAAATTGCTGGACCGACCCGGAGAGTCCTGCATGGGTTTAGTCATAAGCGAGCCTCTCCTGTACACCTGTCACGATAGCCTTAGACCTGAGGTCTTGACTATTCCGGCATTGTAGTTGTCAAACTTTGGCCTAGTCCAACGTTACCCGTAGCAGGGTAGCCATACAGGCTAGGTACGGGTTTGGTTGATTACCGTGCAAAGGAATGTGGTTGACCAAGATGGGATTTTGTCCCTCATTTAAGATGAGAGATATTTAACTGGCGCCCTCGATGAGTCTGTCCAAGAAATGCGTGGCCACGCTGGGAATTGGGACTAACTCAGGAAATCGAGAAAGTTGTGGTTTGGATTTTGGATGACATTCCCGTGCCTGATCCATGACCAAAATATCGTGAGACAATAGGAATTATGACAAGGTGGTATTTAGGTTAAATCGTTAAAGTCGTTAAAGCGATAACTCCCGTGTTTTGGGTAGTTGTGATGGCTTGCTAGAGTCCGCTCACAACTTGTGAGTCATAAAGATGATTTGCTGCCAACTTCACGTGAGGCCTGCTGGGTCACACATGAGCAGGATCAAGATGCTAATTTTTGGGACACGAATTAGGGTTAATTCGTGAGTCACTTAGGTGACACAATTTAGGACATAGTTAAATGTCTTAGGACATTAAATCTTGTCTTAAATAAATATCTATGATTGAGGTTTTAAATTTGTTGGACAAATTTAAATTTAAATTAATTGTTAAATAGTTTTACAATTAAAATATTAGTGAATAAATAAATTAAATAAGTTTCCTAAAAATTAGGGAATTATTGATTTATTAAATTCACTAAAATTGGGAAACATAAGGATGAGGGTGGCGCCTCATTATCTTTATTTTTATTAATAGAAATTGTTTTTATTAATTAAATAAAGATAAGATAAATATCTTTTGGAAAAGATATAGGATTTGAATTAAAAGATATTAAGGTAATTCTTTTATTCAAAATTGTTAGGAATTAGTTATAACTACCTAAGGAGTTTGGGTTGTTATAAAATTCCTCCAAAAACTCCATGAGAATTTCGCCTACCCCCTTTCTTGGGATGGAAGATTTGATCTTGCATTTTAGAGTTTGGGTCTAGGCTAAAGTCGATTTTTATATTTAATTATTAAAGTAATATTTAAATTATAAAATCAAAATCTCATGACTCATTCCAACCAATAGGATTTGAGCAAATTAAGATTTGATCTCAAGATTTGATCTTGGATAGTCAAATTCGAATTGGGCCTTTATTTTTGAATTATAATATTAAGTTTAATATTATAAATCAAAAGATATTTTGAGATATCTAAAAGATATCCCATATCTTAGAGATATCCTAATTGGATTAGGATTCCCTAAAACTAGGAATGAGAACACTATAAATAGAGGCACTAGGCGCCTAACTCATAGACAATTCACAACACACATCAATTCTTGGTCAGACCAAGAATTTCGCCTAGAGCTTCTATTGAGAGTGAAAATTCGCCTAGCCCAATCAATCTTGATAATCAAGAACACTTCTTGATTATTCAAGAATCATAGATAGAGTTCCTATATTCACTTGGGAAGAAGTGAAGGAGGCTAGCACCTAGGCATCTGCCAAACTGCTCGTGTGGATCACCGGTAGAGGAAGGACACTCAGTGGACTTCTCAAATTCGCGAACACGATAAGTCACCGATTGAAACTAGGTAAACATCTTCTCTTACTTGGTATAAACATAGTTAGTAGATCCTGGAAGGAATCACAGAGTTAGCCTTTTAGTTTTATCAAGTTTTAGTTTTAAAATTTTTTATTTTTCCGCTGCGCTCCTTCTGTGATTTCCCAACAAATAGTTCCTTATATTAAAAATACATAGTGTTTAATGATTTTAAAATAAAGAAAAATTAAAAATTTAGTATATTTTATGATTTATAATCTTACTTATACGATCTTAATTACAAAATCGTGTTCTTACCATTATCTTACTAAAAAATGACTTATGTAAGATTAGAAAATAAAAATGCTTGCAAAATAGTAGGATGTTACGATTATACGATTTTGCAAGCGATCTTAATTCTTAACAACATACTTGAGTTGACAAAAAGAGAATGAAAAAATTAGTCACCAGATGAGTTTGTAGTTAATTTTTCTATCAAAGAGTTAAAACTTTATTTCTTTGTCAATTCACTCATTATGACAAATACAAAAAAAAAAAATGATTCACCTCTGATGAACCTGGTTCTGGCCGAGGGTCATTACCTGGTTCGGGCGAGACTGCAAGTCAATGAACACACAGGGGTGGCCTCCGATATTTAAGTTAATAAGGGTTATAAGCTCAATAATCTCAATTGACTGAGTAGAGAGCGTACCTTTTTCCAGTGTGAAGGGTTAACCTTTTATACTGGCTGAGGGTGATCTGGGGTAATCTTGCCATAAATGCCTGGATTCTTGATTGTGATCCTGGCTGATCTGATTGTGATCCTTGACTCCCACGTAATTTCCTTTTCTGTGAAAGGTGCCTTGATGGCTAAGGCGTTATCAAAGGAAAGGATCTCTAAGTGATTTTCCTTGATTGACAGCAGATCTTGATCGATCCTTAATTGGCTCCTGACTGATTCAGGGAATGTTTCCTTATTTGTTGGTGCGTGGATGCCCATATCCCTCGTGATTGTGGGCGTCCTCGTCTTGGCAAGATGTAGGGCGTTCGTGCCCATGTAACCCATCTGGTGGGTTTGTAGCATGCTAGATCAAGGGCATGCTCTATCATTTGGGTTTCCTAATTATTGGGCCTATTATCAATCTCAACCAATGTTAGAAATAACAATGTAAACCACATGGATCAAATTTTAGAGACCGAATCAGAATAATGTAAAAAATTTAATAATCAAAACGGAATAAAAAATAAATTTATGATTAGAATAAAATTTATCCTATAATTTCTGGACTAAAATGACTATTTGACCTAAAATTATTTAACATATGTTGCGAGAAAGGGTTGGATAACATAAAATCACGCATGATTTATGTGATTTTAAACAAATTATTAAATTGAACCAACCGACATTAGATTTAACTCTTTAAGTAGCAAATAATTGAGTCCCTTAATTTAATTGCCGTGTAAACTCAAACTTCCATAATCGACTTTTTGGGATTTGCTAGCTGGAGCTTTCATTATTTTATTTTTAGGTGGAAAATGGAACTTTCATTTTTTTTTTTTAAATATCATAGTAATGAATCACAATTCATTTTGTTCAAAANATTATATTCATTTACAAAAATAACACTAGGAGGTTAGTTGGTGCTAGAGTTCGAATTTTTCATAAATGAGTTTCTCTCCTATCACATTACATACTAAGTTAAAAGGAAATTAAGGGTGTGTTTGATCCATTATTATCTCAAATATTATATTACATTATTACATATATAGTATGTAATACCATAACTTCTTTTTCATTAAAAGTTTTATCTTTAGGATATCTTGTGCCGATTATAAAATTTTTTGTAATATATTTTCAATATCTTATTGATACATCACTATTTGGGCGTACGCCTAATAGGCATTCGCTCTAGGCCTCTTGACTTCCCCAAACCCTTCAGGGCGCACTTGAACCAATCAAATGCCCCTCCGCGCATTTAGGGGCGACCGAACTCCATCCAGGATTAAGGCGTTCGCCCCTAGCTTGACACGCAATCAACCACGATTGTCTTGCCCCGCAAATCTCGGTCTCCATCCTCGCTTGTGGAGATCATGGGCCACGGACTTGGTCATACCCACGTTCTCTAGTATCCTCTGGCGCCCGCCCTGTATCACGTCACGCAATCACCCACGATTGCCTTGCTCCAAAAATCTCGGTCTCCATCACTCTCGCTGGTGGAGATCGTGTCCAACTACGTGGTGCGCCCCGCGCGTTAGCCACCACTCTCACCTTGCTCTATAAATAGAGCTCAACCCAGTAGACAAAGGTTAGCGACACTTTACTCACCAAAATTTCTCTTGCTCTCATATCTCTCAAATACTAACTTGAGCGTCAGAGTATTCTTCGCAGGGCCCCCCTGTGAAGTTCTTGTAGGTACTTGGACGTTCAAGCTTGCTTTTGCAGCCCACACTTGTGAACTAGGTAAGCCTGCCCTTTTTCTAGTTTATCATTGGCGCCGTCTGTGGGGAACCTACGCCGTGCGTTCATAACCACGTGCTCCTCACCACTTTTGCATACGTGAGCCCCTGTGCTCACCCCTCTTGCTTTTCTTTAAAAGCTAACTCACCGACGTTTAACTTGTGAACTAGGTAAACTATATCTTGCTATGGCCAACATCGAGGACCCCCCCCCCCCCCCACGATCACCTTCTGGAGGATGACCCCTTTGACTCCCAAGAGCACGCCCCGGGATCTCAGGAGGGCCACAGACAGGAGGAACATAGAGAAGAGGGACCCTCTCGAACTACACCACCCGTGACTCAGACGGGCGCCACTGGCCAGACCTTCGAAGGTCAGGACATCATGTCCATTTTCCGCGGGATGATGAAGGAACAGACGGACTCTCTCCGTCGCGAGTTTAAGAATCTCTCCATTCACAACACTCCCACAGGGACGCTCCAGGGATCCAACCCCACCCGCCGAAACACAACGGCAGGATCTGCTCAAAACGTCTTGGTCGCCGCAGGTTTCGAAGACGAGCCGGGAACCTTCATTCCTCAGAAGGGGCCTTTTGCGTTGTCCATTCAGCGCAACATCATTCCATAGGGCTTTAAAATGCCTGTGAAGATTACACCATACGAGCCTGCCGCGGACCCGAATTTTCACATGAAGGCATTCAACGCCGCTGTTCAGCTAGCGTCCATCACTGAAGGGAAAAAATGCAAGTTGTTCCCATCACTGGTACGCCAGCCTTCCGGCTCCATCAGTACCTTTAAAGAGCTGGAGGCCGCCTTCCTCAAACGATTTGCTACAAGTATCATCTACAAAAAGCCATCAACTGTGATGGCGGACCTAATCCAAGGTTCCAATGAAAGCATGGCCATCCACGCCTTCAAACGAGTGTTGTCATGAGGTCGAAGATTTAGAAGATAGCATGGCCATCCACGCCTTCAAACAAGGGCTCTGCCCCGGTAAATCGCTGCTGAAGCAGGTCAGTGAATTTATTGTTAAGGAGGACAACCAGTTCGCCTCCAAGTGCCGCTTCAACAAGATGAAAGACATGCAAAATGGCCAGTCTAACGGACGGAACCAAAACGGAAACGAAAAATGGAAGACGCAAGATCGCCCTTCCAGCTCATCCCAGTGATCATCACGCCCGTCCTTCATGGGCAAATTCCAAACTTATCACATTCTCACTATTTCTAGATCGGAGATCTGGCGCGCCTGCGGTACGCTCGAGATCTTCCCCATAGCGAAGCCTCTCCCTGTTAAGTCTGGTCGCCCGAGAGACACCATCAAACATTGCAGATATCACAATGGCTACGACCATACCACCGACGAGTGCATCTCACTAAAAGATGCTATCAAACAGCTCATCCGTGACGACCACCTGGCCGAATATGAAAAGAAAAGGCCCGATTCTGACCAAGACGCCTCCCAGACTAAGAACATGAAAACTGCGGAGGACGAAAGCGCCAGTACCAAACAGAGCGAGGCGCCCGCCAGGAATGTGATTAACACCATTTCCGGAGGAATTCACAGGCACAAGACCCCCCACAATCGCAAGAACATCTTGTGATCGATTATTTGCATGCACTACACCAACAACTGCTCCTATGAAGACGCTCACGAGCCAATCACGTTCACCACCGATGAGCTGATGCCCGTCGAGTATGATGAGCCCATGGTCATCACGGCACGCATTGGCGAAATTTACGTGCGGAGAATCTTAGTGGACGAAGGATCCTCTTCAGACATCTTATACTTCCACGCATTTGAACACTTGGGCATCCCTCTGGGCGCCCTCAAGCCCTTCAACGAACCACTGATCGGTTTCGCAGGGACTAGGACGCCCGCCAAAGGAGTCCTAGAGGCCAAGCTGACACTAGTTGGAGATGGAGCACCCCCAAGGACGTCCGCCATCTACGCCAGCTTTATCGTGGTGGTCATCCCGTCTGCGTACAATGCCATCCTCGGACGCCCAAGTCTGAATGCTTTCCGAGCCGTGATCTCCACAGCTCATTTACTGATGAAGTTCCCAACCAGATGGGGAACAACAAGTATCCGAGGCGACCAGCTGGAGGGTCGCCGCTGCTACGCGACAAGCTTGGCTCGAGTCACGATCGACCCTGGCATCCAACCTGGACCATTCATGGAAGGAAAACCAGATTCTCCTCCCCCGGAGCCCGCCGGAGAGGATGGAGACACGAGCACTACCACCGAAGTAACAGACCTACGCGATGAGGTAGACCACCCTAGTGGATGACGCCTCCCAGATTTGTATCTAACTCTAATAGGCGAATTAGCCGCCCGGACTTAAGATTAGTTGCAAAATTTCCTTTTCCTAGACCTGTTATATTTCTTCATATTCGTTTTCCCTTCCCTAAAATGCTTAAGGCCCAGTACTATTATCCTTATGTACGATCCGACCTACTCATGGCGGACGAACTTTTTACTTAATGAAACGCTATTTTTTCATCAAGTCTTTTGCACACCTTTAACTTACACGTATCTCGTCTACGTTTTAGGTAGAGGGCGCACGCCCTACACCTTCGGACGCGCTCGTCCAGGTTCACTTTCCCGACCACCCGGAGCGAACGGTGAACATTTCGGTGGATATACCCGCAAAGCAGAAAGCCAGACTCACTGACTTCCTGCTCGCCAACAACGATATCTTCGCATGGTCCGCCTCGGACATGCCCGGTGTAGACCCCAAGTTGGTCATGCATTCTCTCGACGTGGACGACCATCGCGGAGTATTTCAGAAGAAATGAGTCCTGGGGCTAGAGCGGCCGCTCGCCGCAAAGGAAGAGGTCAACAAGTTGTTGGCGGCCGGCTTCATACGGGAGGCCAAATATCCCACCTGGCTGTCCAATGTCGTTTTGGTCCCCAAGCACGATGGAAAATGGCGAATGTGTGTGGATTTCACGGACCTGAACAAGGCGACCCCTAAGGACCTTCACCCGCTGCCCAGCATCGATAAGTTGGTAGACAATACCTGTGGGTACGCCACTCTAAGCTTCCTGGGCGCCTTTTCAGGCTATAACCAGATCAAGATGAACCCCAAGGACGTCGAAAAAACGGCTTTCATCACCGAACATGGTATCTAATGCTACAATGTCATGCCTTTCGGCTTAAAGAACGCGGGCGCCACCAATCAGCGCATGATGGATCGCTTCTTCAAAGATAATGTTGGGAAAAACATCGAAGTCTACGTTGATGTTATGGTCGTCAAGACAAAGGCTGGCGGCGACCACCTCGATGACTTGGAGGAAATCTTCCAGATTCTCCGCCATTACCGACTACGCCTCAACCCTGCCAAATGTGCCTTCGGGGTTGGCGGGGGCAAATTCTTGGGCTTCTTGATCTCCCAACGCGGGATAGAGGCTAATCTAGACCAGTGCTAGGCCATTCTTGACATGTCATCACCAAGAACTCTGAAAGAGGTACAACGCCTCAACGGGCGCATAGCCGCGCTCCACCGGTTTCTAGCCAGGTCGGGCGACCGCTGTTTACCATTCTTCAAAACCTTGAAAGGAGGAAAAAACTTCACTTGGACCGCTGATTGTGAAAAAGCTTTCCAAGAGCTAAAGTCGTATCTTTGATGGAGATTGTGCCCTAGGGCCAATCATTTTATTTATG
>QANZ01001960.1:0-30278 GCA_003254925.1 Chamaecrista fasciculata
TAAAAATTTATATAAACATGTAAAATTAATTTTAAGAATTTAAAATTGATGACGTACTTTTAACAGCAATTTAAATATTCAGTGTTTATTCAATTTATATCATTCATTCAACGTTTAGTTTGCACATGCCTATAGCACTTTGCAATTTGGCTAATGCCCACAGCTAAAAGCCGAAAGCAGTGAGAAGTGAGAAGATTTAGCCCAACACGTGTACGATGCCCAAACCGTCTAGATCTTTCCGACCCCACACAAATCCAACGGTGAATTATCCACCACGCGACCTCATACCTATCAACAAAGGAGCGGTCCACAATCCGCCACGTGTCGACCTCGATGCATTATTATCACAACGATCCAACGGACCCAACCCTTCCCATTCTTCCAAGAATCCAAGACTCTCTCTGCAACACTGCAAGAAAAAAAGAACCCTCCCCATTTTCCCATTCTACCCCTCGTCTTTCTCCAAATCCTCTCGCTATCCCTTCGCCGCCGCCGACGACGATCTACCTCCGATCACGGTGATATTCGGATCCGATGGCGGATTCCGATAACGAATCGGGCGGCTACGGCGGGAACAACCACAGCGGCGGGAACGCGAACAGCGAGGCGTCGACCAAGGAACAGGACAGGTTCTTGCCGATAGCGAACGTGAGCAGGATTATGAAGAAGGCGTTGCCGGCGAACGCCAAGATCTCCAAAGACGCGAAGGAGACTGTGCAGGAGTGCGTCTCGGAGTTCATCAGCTTCGTAACCGGCGAGGCCTCCGATAAGTGCCAGAGAGAGAAGAGGAAGACGATCAACGGCGACGATCTACTCTGGGCCATGACCACTCTAGGGTTTGAGGAATACGTCGAGCCTCTCAAGATTTATCTGCAGAAGTATCGCGAGATGGAAGGGGAGAAGGGTGGTACTCCCTCCATGGGAGGAAGACACGGCGAGAAGGAAGGCGGAGGAGGCGGCGGCGGCGGCGGCGGCGGCGGTGGGTTTAACGGGGTTGAGGGTATGTACGGTGGGATGATGATGGGTCATCATCAGGGACAGGTGTACGGTTCTGGTGGGTTTAACCAAGGCAGTGGTGGTGGTGGTGGTGGAGGTTCGAATGTCAGATCTAGGTAGTTTTGTTTACTGATATCGTAAAATTGGAGTTCGAATTTTCTTTGGCAAGGAGTCAAATTAACTCAAGAAATACCTATATTCTGCTATAAATCTTCTTCGTATGTGATAAGTCATAGCATGTATGTACTCTGAATAGATTTGAGTGGGAATTTTTATAGTAAGAACTAAGAAAGCAAGAATTCAAGCTGGGAACTTTTGGACTAGTTGTGTAGAATACAGAATGACACAAGAGTGACTTTGCAGCAATGAGGTAGAGTTCGTATAGTATGATCTTGGTACAAGTGTAACTCTATAATACTCTCTATATTGATATTGATAAAATGCTAGTGTTGTATTTGGGGGAAAAGAGACATGGACATCTATGTGTGCCTTTATCCCCTTCAATTTCTATAGAGGATTTAGACTTTGATGAGTTGAATCAATGAAACCAAGTTTGCATTGTTATGATTGTTATTAGAATGCTTTACTGATTGAATGACTGGCTGGATAGTTGGTGTCATATATAAATTTGGAAAATTAAGGTAGGTAAGGCGTGAAGGGTTGTTTATAGTTAGTGTGTAAAATTGGAAAAATGATGGAATGATGAGTGATGTGTGGGTTTGAGGCTTGAGGGAAGAGAGTGGAAATGTAATGGTGTTGGTTGAGCCATGTGTATGCATACATTTGGGGAAAATTGAGCATTGGGTAGTGTGTGTGTGTTAGGGGTTGGATTGTAGCTTTCCAACGTTTCTTAGCCGTTCGACAGGGGATCCTTAGCCTTTTGGGGAACGGCCCCTGCCGTGTCGCAGGGCGTGCGGTGCGGTGCGACAGGGGCCAATAAGAGTACGTCATGTGTGTAGGTGGTGCCACATGGCGCACTCCTATTAACCCCTCTCGCACCGCACGCCCTGTAGTACAGCAGAAGATCTATAGCCTTTGTTTTGTGGGCTGCCGAAAGATCTCAGGATTGAGTTTAATTTGGAGTTGGAGATAAAGTGGGAAAGAGATAAGAGAAGGTCGAGATAATCAAAATCAAAATGTTCATATATAATGGGGACCTTAGACTTTAGAGTATGTTGGTTTGAGTCTAGATTTGGGACCATTGTCAGTCGGTTCGAGTGAGTTTGAAAGTAATTTATTCATAATACTAAATATGTATTTTTATATAAATAATATAATATTTTTCAATTTGATGTGTTTGAGAAGATGTTAAATATTTCATATATATTTAAATAATCTAATAATATATTTATATTTATAATTTATTTCTTGATTTTAATAAAAAATTATTTTTTGATATTTGATAATTATAGAGGTAGAAAATTAATGAAAATATGGTTTATATTAATAAAAAATTATTTTAAAATTACTTTAGGTCTAGATAAAGAAATTAGATTATTCATCAAATTTAAAAATGTGAATTGTGTTTTTATACTTGTTCGTGTCTGTGTCTGAAGTTTAGGTATTATAGTTCCTTATTTATATTTTACTTGTGATCATCATCGCTAAACAAGTTTAGGAGAAATTAATATTTTACAAAATGGTGATTATAAGTTTAAATTATTGTTAAGAGGAGATTGATTCTTGATTTATTTTTATCTCTGGCAAGTTTAATATGTAGGCTGTAAAATTTACATTGGAAAATATTATTCTTAATTATAATGTGCAATTGATGTATTAAGCATTAAATTGGGTGAGGCCTCCTTTGACTTCAGTACTCGTTTGTAGTTGGGCCTGCTCCTGCATCTCTAACAAATAGATTGGGTGAGGCTGCTTATGATCCCAAAAGAAACATCACGGCCAAAAATATATTTATCACCAAAAACCTTGTTTCTATTTTCTAGCCACTTGTTTCATAAAAAAAAAAAAAGTTACATAATGTCTCAAAATCTTCAAATTTAAGAAAAATAAAGAGGAACCCCACTATTTGGTCCCTCCTTTTTCACACTTTTAACTATTTGGTCCCTGCATTTTGGAAATAGATTATTTGGTCTCTCAAAAATTAAAAATGTCAACTTGTTAGTCCTTCATTTATCATAATTGTCAACTATTTAGTCTTTCATTTATCATAATCGTCAACTATCAAACGCCAAATGCTTACATGACACCGTTAAATGGCAATTTAGCATCCTAATTGCCTAAATCAATCGAACTAGACCAACAAACACAATAAAACCGGTCTAAAATTGAGTCAGGCCCAAATATTTTATATTACACGTGAAGCTTCCATAAGGTATAAATTATTGAATTATTCTCAAACCTCAAACCCTAGGTGGTTCCAAATAGTTAAATATGTGATATTTAACATGTTACATGTGCACTTAATGGTCAGACTATCAGTGTTGGTAACGGAGATAGACTACAGGAACTAACGAGTTGACATTTCTAATTTTTAAGGGACCAAATAATCTATTTCCAAAATGCAGGGACCAAATAGTTAAAAGTGTGAAAAAGGAGGGACCAAATAGTAGGTTTCCTCTTTTAATAAAAATAGGTTAGTTATTATACAAGAGGGGAAAAATGGAAAAGATAATAAAAATTGATGATAGTGTTGGGGATTCAATGCAATTATGATGAGATTTCAATGAACACCGGCATACATCATTGATAAATCTAAAAATTTTGCTTGATGATTATTCAAATAAATATATGCAAAATAATTTTAAGGATTGACATTTGACATTGATAATAGAAAAAAATTGTGAGGAATGCAATGGAGTAGAGAAATATGAGAAAGACAACTTGTAAAATGCTACAAAATCATGATTTCTAATGTAAAATGCTAGTTTGCTTGAGTTGTTTAATCAAGTTACACCTCAAATCTCTAGCTAGTTACATATTATTTCTCTGTTTGTGATTAATTTCTAAATTTTAAATAACAAACTCTATTTGAAGAAACTAGAAAGCAGATATGTATATATTCCTATCAAATAAGCCTCTCATCAATACAACACTAAATTACTTGATTCAAATGGTAAATTATTTTAAACTTAACAGTTAAGAAACTTCTATAATATTTAAAAAAAAAAAAGAAATTGAGAAAAAAAAATTGTAAAAGGAACATGTGCAACTCAGCAACTCAGCAACTCAGACGATGTAAGAATACTCATGAAAAGTCTAAAGAAAAAATTCCATCGCATCCATATTCACTTCTTTTATACCCTTTATGTTTTTATATACTAATAAAGAGGGAAAAAAAAAGCAAAAAACACTTATTTGATTCTTAGAGTAATGTATTATTGACATCAAGGAATAGACTTTGAGCTTTTTATAATTGATTGGATGCACAAAAAGAGATGCCCACTTCGTATCAAACTTTATTGTGTGGACACACGCTCAATTACCACCTATATATATTATGGCCGGTGACTCTTTATAGGAATAACTAATAAGTAAATAAGTTGGAGATCTTATTATAAATTATTTTAATAAAATTTAAAATTTATTAATGTAAACAATAGTAAAAACTAGTTAAACTATAAGTTTTAATTCATTTCAATTCTAAATACAACGAGTTCGGAATTACGAGTTACTCTTAACGAATTTTTCTCTACTCAGTTGAGACGATTAACAAATGAGATCAAATCAAACATTAAAGTAAATTTGAGATCAAATAATGAAAATTTTAGGAAAACTATTATAAGCCCAAAAAATAAAGAATTAGATTACAACCTTTCACAAAAATAAGAGAGTAAATGTGAACTTTAGCTTATATATATATATCATATAATAATATAAAATATGATTTGAAAAATTATATATATATATATATATATTTTAATTTAATATATAACTATGCTGGAAGAACAGATTCATTGATTATGGTATCTGCTTTTGTTTTCTGGAGAACTTATTCTGGCTTGGTACTCTTGAGCCTTGTCTTTAAGCATGCATATATGGTTCTGGACCATATATAATACTTTTTCCTAAATATACTTTTTCATGCATAAAATAAAAATGTTTAAGTGCACTTTTTTTTATCCTTAAGACAAGTGTAATGAGTCAATAAATATATCATAATATATAATGATGATATAGTATTATAGTACATGTACAGTTATTTTTATTTGATTTTCTCACTTGGGCTTTAATAAAGGAAAAAAAAACTAAGCTTCTTCTTCATTTTGTTTAAAGGGCATCAATTGCAATAATTATTATTTTATGTAGGTAATGTAACCCTTGTGTTTCTTGAAGAGCACCCAAATCTGAAGGCTTATTAATTAATCAATAATCATTAAAGATAGGGTTTTGTGATTTTGTCACCACGTGATAGGACAACTTCTCTTGTTGGTTTCAAGGAAGCAGGTGCATGAGAGAAAGGATAAGATCATCGTTAAATTCGATATTGTCAACTTTTTGTGTATTATATATTAATTTACATATTGCTTCTTCATTGTATAATCTATTTGATTTGAGGTTCTTGATTTTATATATATAGTTTAGTACTCCCTCCGGTTCTGAATATCTGGTGTTTTAGAAAATCAGTTTTGTTCCAAAATATCTGATGTTTTATAAATTCAAGAGAGCATTAATTATTTTTTTACATTTCTACCCCTATTAAATATAGTAGAGTCATAAATGTATAAACATTTTCCAAGTAATTTAATAGGGATAGTTTAGTCATTTTACTTCATTTTTCTCTTCATTCTATGTTGGCTAATCATTTCCTTAATCTGTGTGTAGAAACCTTAAACGCCAGATATATAGAACCGGAGGGAGTAATAGACTAATAGTATTATTTATTTGAAGCCAAAAAACAAATGTCTTATACCCAATAAAAATGATTCTATTGTTACAATTATTGAGGTGGCATCTGTTGGTATCTTACCAATGTCTTGAAAACTAGATTGGTCAACGAAATTATGAGAATGAGTAATTAAATTCAAATATTTTAAATGAATATATTGATGTAAAATGAATAATATTTTACTAAAAAATAGAAATATTATAAAACCCTATTTTAGGAGTGTCTTTTTATTTTCCAATCTTCTTATCGATCCTTGTACCTTTTGGATATATTTTGCTTGAGGTACTGAAATTGCTTCCATGTATGTAAGTTAAATTTCTTTAGCTTTTAATGGTTTAATTTGATATTATTTTTTTAAAAAATTATTAAAATATGAAAGAAACTAACTATTTGATTTCTTAAATTTATGTCGAATCAATAAATCAATTTTTAAATAATCGACCAAAATATACGATTTAGTTCATAAAATATCACTTAATAATGATAACATAGAAATCTAATATTAAATTTTCCAAATTTTTTTGATAATGACTTTATTAGTATTAGTATAATACTATAATATATAAATTTATTTCTTTCATGAATTTTTTCTTAAAAGCATTATCATATAATTAAGTATTAAGGACTAAGTTTTAAAGATTTATAAAATATAGAAACTAATTTACAATATACATTTATATAGTTAAATAGGGACTAAATTAAAATCTTCAATAAATTATAGGTACTCAATGATTAATTTTTCCAACTTTATATATATACATATATATATATATATATTGTATGTCATGAAAGTGTATGCCTTGCCTCTTATGCACACTACAAGAAATTCACATGAGAGATGAAGGCTCAGTTCGTTTGCGCTTCTAATAAAATCTGCTCTGATTATAATTAGAGTATGATTATAATAAAAATTGATTATTTGTGTATTGGCGTTTGGATAAAAGTTGATTATTTGGTGTGAAATTATTGAAATGGGTATATAATGATTGTGGTTGGTAGATAGAAGGGTAAGGAAATTGATAAATTGTATAGGGGTAGAAATGGAAGAAAAAGTTGGAAAAAGTAGGAAAAAGTAAGATGTGATTTGATTATAATAAAAGTGTGTTTGGATGTGATTGTTGCTTATAGAAAAATCAAATTATGTCACGGTTTGCCTTGGAAAGCGTGAAAATATGATTATAATCATGTGCAACTTTGGAGGTGATTATTTTGTTTGATCCACCGAATTCATTTTTGCCTACGAAATGGTGGACCGAAAGGACTAAAGTGTAGCATTTGGCCCCGACATTCGGTGAACCACCGAAAAAAAGGTCCACCGTTTCGCACAAGATAAGAGAGAATGAAAAAAAAGAAGCGGACCCGAAAATGATCTCCATTTTGGCATAATTTCAATTTCAATCTCGTCTCCTCTCTCTCACATTCTCTCTCTCTCTCTCTCTCTCACATTCTCTCTCTCTCTCTCTCTCTCTCTCTCTCTCTCTCTCTCTCTCTCTCTCTCTCTCTCTCTCTCTCTCTCGGTTTCGCCATGGACGCGGCATCACAGCTCGTCTACTCCGACATCACAAATCGTACTCGGTTTTTTTGGGACCAATTTCATATCGTATTGGTTCCTTTTCAGTCCAATTTCATTTTGGGACTATTTTAGCTTAGTGAATTTTCAGTCCAATTTCAAATCGTACCCGGTTTGTTCATTTCCTCTATTTTTTTCTTTATCGTCTCGTGTGCGATATTTGGAGAGAGAGAGAGAGAGAGAGAGAGAGAGAGAGAGAGAGAGAGAGGAACCAGAAGGACGAAAGAGAAGATAGAGAAAAAAATGTTAAAATATCAATTTGAACCCTAAACCATTTGGGCAAAATAACAGTTTAGTCCAACATAATAATAAGTAATTACAACATGGCCCAATATTAAGATAAATGACCATTTTATCCTTTGTGATTGGTGAGTGAATTTAGTAGAATATAGGTAATTATAGATATATATATGGGTATAAGTTTAATTGAGTGTGTATGATTATAAAAAAATCATGATTATAATTTGATCAGAAAACAATCGCAAACGAACACGCTTATTATGATTATAATCAGAGTAGATTATAATCAGAGCGCAAACGAACTGGGCGAAATTAACTATCTGATATCACAAAGCAAATCAAAGTACACATATATGAGATGAGCAATATCTATTCTTTTTTCTCTCTCTTTCTTTGTTTCTTAATTATTTTATTTATTTCCTTTTCTTTATTGCTAAAAGTTTAGAATTTTATATGGTGGAATTGCATACGACAGTCAACTTGCACCACTTTTGTCTTATAGCAAAACTAAAAAGAAATCAAGAAAGAAGAGATTGCACTAACATGAAGCCATCAAGTTTAATTATTTAATTAACTTTGGAATTCAAAGACAATAAACTAAAAAACAAAGTATAAAAAGACAAACTTGACATGTCAAATCCAATTAACAACTCATACCTTCCTGTATATATGGGCTGTAATCACAACGTTATTTTCTGTGAATATGTTCTTTTCAATATTTTTTAAGGAACCTCTTTCGGCTTCAATTCAATTGCCATTCACAACAGGTTTATTTAGCTGCTCTAATCAATTCTATGATGCTATCTTTCTTTCTCTTTCCATTTCTTCTAATCATTCATCTATTTGCTTATTTGTTTTAGTAGCTTAAATGAAGATTAAACTCATTAATTCGAGTTGGATAAGATTGTAACTTTGTAAGACTAACAAAGTTTTTGCTACCAAATACTAAACCTAATTATATTTTTAAGTTATAAATTTGAAACCTTAAATTAAGCTGAATGAACCTTCAATCAATTGATTCATGTGCTTGATAGTTTTGTATCTCTTTATTTTTCATCCCTATAATTTACTTATATTTTAATTGTTAAAAAAATATTATCTTTTCCAAGGTGCTAACTCTATTATAAGGTTGTTTTCTTTTATTAAGTTAATGATTTCTTCTTCAAAGACGATATATTTTTTTAAATTGGGTCACATAAAATTATAAGATTTAATATTGTTAAATATGTAAATATAATTAATTTTATCATTTTGTTAAGGATAATAATTGAATTTTAATGATCAACAAATTTAACGTGTTTTTAAATTTTATTGATATCCTACTTAATGATTAATATTTTAAAAAATTAATTTATAATTAAGTTTAAATTGAGGTCATGAGTTAAAATCCTGGAAACAGCCTCACTGCAAAAAAAAAGATAAGGTTGCATACATCTTGATCCTCCCCAAATCCCACCTAGTGGGAGCTCATGCTCTTGGCCGCCCTTTTTATTATCATGATAAAATACTAAATTGAATGTATATACATTTTTTAAAAATTAAATTAATATTTTTTTAAAAAAATGAATGAAAAAATATTTTCTTTCAATAATCAATATTAATTATAATTTTACTCTATTTTTTTATTATGTCAAACAGAGTTATAAAACTTGACTAGAGATAGATTATAATAAATTTTCTATTGTGTAAAATTCATATATAATAAATATAAATTATTTTTATGGGAAAACAAAACTTATTTAACTTATGAGTTCTTCTGACAATGACTTTTTATTTAACTTATCATAAAGTCACATTTTTACATATAATTCAGCTTTCGTTATCGATCAGACTCAATTACATTAGAGATAAAGACAATATTAAAAAAAAACCTTTTTAATATGTTGAGAATTAACATAAAATCAAACTAAATTTTCATAAACCAAGCCTTTTTCTGTTTTTTCACTTTTTCCCCAATAGGCCATAGCATAACTAGGAACTAGAGCAAGGTATTATTATTATGGGAGCAACACTGAAGAATCATGAAAAGTTTGTACAGTGATTTAGACAGTGTTTGGCTGTTGCGGATATTCAGGGAACATTCTCTCCTGAACAGACTAATAATTATAACCAAGGTTATTAAAACCGGATCGGTCATTGAACCGGCTGAAGCAGAGGTTCAAGGTTCAATGGTTCAACCGGGGTCGGACCGTTAATAATTAAATAAATAAAAAATAATATATTTAGTTTAATATAATAAAAATATATAATAAACTCTTTAAATTTAAGCTGGATTGAGTAAGAAAGTGATTAATTAGAAGGATAAAAAATCAAATTTTGAAGTAAAAACTATTAAATAACGTATTATTTTGAGTCTAAACATAATAAGAAACAAATTTTTTTAAAATAACATCATTTTAATCAAGAAAAAGTAAAAAAAAAAAATTAGAAAAAAACTGAACCGGTTCAACCTCAAAACCGGCCAGTTCAAGGCGGTTTTCCCGGTTTTTGACCGGTTCAGGCGGTTCTTGACCGATTCTCAGCTTACCCGATTTTGTGCTCAACTCGGATCGGATCACTGACCGGTTCTCGGTTCAACCGGTTCGACTGGCCGGTCCAGTCTAGTTTTTATAACTCTGACTATAACTCTACCCTTGCTACAATCTTCTAATCTCATTGGAGAATAAACCAGTATCTCTCGCACATTATCATTGCTTCACTTCACTTGCTTTAAGCAAGAGAGAAAAAGAGAGAGAGAGAAACAAACATTAAAAAAAAAATAAAATACAGAGAATATAAAAGAAAAAAAGATTAATAAAATTATAAAATTAATAGATAATTGAGTTATTTAAACATGTTATTGATAAAAAGTTTGTCACACTAATAAGTAATTTTATATCACTAACATTTCGTGTTTGAGATTTTATAATTTATTGGGAGGTTGACTGATTTAGAGAAAGAGTCATTGTGGTTTAAAATTCGATAAATAAGGGATTGACATTTGCTTCGTTAACAAAAAAAGTTCTGGAGGTTTTTCCTCTCTAAAATTAATGATGCCCTCAGCCCTTATTTGTCGCTTTTTTAAACCATATGAACATTTTCTCTAAACAAGTCAAACGGCAGGACCCTCTGTGTAATTTACCATAGAATAGGGGTCACGTATAACGCACGTGGGAGGGTATCATTAACTTTAGAAGGAAAAAATCTCTGGAACCTCTTTTGTTAACGGAGCAAATCTCAATACTTTATTTGTCACTTTTTAAACATAGTGATACATTCTTTAAATAGGCCAAACCTTATGAACCCTCTGTGTAATTTACCCTCGTAACTATATATATATATATGATATGATGTGAGTTGGATTTAGATTAATTAAGACATAATTTTNAAAAAAAAAAAAAAAAGATAATATCTTGAATTTGAACTAAATAGTATGTATAAAAATAGAATTTGTTGATAAAAGTAAAATTATGTCATAAAAGATAAATAATACGAAAAAGAATAAAAGACAAAGACAAAGAAAAACAATGCCACTCGGCACTCTCCATCCATTTCATGGTTTGCTTTCAAAGGTTTGATTTTTCACATATTTACAAAAATGGGGTATCCCATACTAATACATCTCTGTTAAATTTTCTGATAATTCTTGCTGCAGCCTCTTCACATGAACAATTTGAAAATTCATCCACCTCTCACACTTGTTATTTTGATTCTGAGGATACAATAGTGAGTGATTTTGATTATAAAATCTGGGTTTGGCCTCCATTTTCAGTAAATGGGTAGTAATAGCAGGGGAATCAGAGATGGTGAAGGCACTTCTAGTGGACTGAGAAAGCTTGAAGACGACGACGATGAAGACTATCAACAAGTGTTGAGTAATGGGTTCACAGCAGATCCAATGGTTCAGCTGCTTCCACGTGGCCCTAGGGCATCATCTCAGCCGCTCCCTCCTCCTCCTCCTCCCTTGGTCGGCCAACAGGTCAGATGATTTTCTTTTCTTTTCTTTTCTTTCCCAAGAAAATCAAACATATTATGATTTCTTTCTTTTTTGGTTTGATTTTTCTTTATGAGTCAAAAGAACAGAGAAGGAAGCAGCAACACAAGAAAACATTAAACATGTTGGGTTTGATGATGTTCTGTTCTGTTCTGTTCTAAAGAGGATTTATAACAGAACATTCAGCTTTGGGTAATTCAAGGAGAGGAATATATATAAAAAACTATGATGATATTCATATTCCCATGAAACTGCTTTGACCTTTCGGGAATTCCTAAGTTAGCAAAAGTCCTGGTCTTTTTTGTCTTTTTTTTTTTTTTCCTTCTTCTTCTTTATAAGATACATACTGTCTTAACAGTGAATTTTACTGTTCTAGTGCTTCTTAGAAGAACCGAAGCTGAGTGAAATTCTAAGTGCACAGAAAGAGTTTTCTTCTATTATGCACAGAGCTCTCTTGGGAATTGCAAGTGGATATTCAATGTTGAGAAAATCAACAGTCTAAATAAAGTTCAATCTTAAAAAATAAAAATGCATATATAATCAGGGACTTGTATTGTTATGTGATCAGTAACTAGCAAGTTATGAGATATAATGACGAAAGAAATGGGTTATCTGAAACTTACACTCTCATTGCTTTCATTTTTTTTACTTACTTGTCCGGATGAAATTGTATATTTGCACATCCCACTTTTTATAAATGAAAAGTTTAAGAAATTGTGTTTGATGCTGTAGTGGTATGTTTGAATTAAAGATTATGAAAGCGAAGGAGAAGGAAGACAAGGGAATTATATGATCTTTTTCTTGTTTAGGAAGTTAAAAATTGAAGGAGGAGATTATAAAAGATTAATTTTTGATACTCCATTATCTTTTTCCCTTCTCTCTCATTTTCATTCCCCTTTTGATTTCCAAACATAGCCTTAGAGCTACCGAGACTATGGCACGTTCGACATGTGTCTGACACTCATACGCTGTATATCTTGTCGTGTCAGGGTGTGTCTGTATTATGACATGTTGCATAGAACGCTAAAATCTTGAGTGCCTATTTTCAAGGTTCAAGGGATGGCCTTGCAACTACAACCTGAAGGAGAAATACTGCAGAATGGGTATATAGAATCAATGGTTCATGTGAGATTGAAAAGAGTGAAGATATCATGGAATCATAATGGCAAAGGCGTTGCTATTGCAGGATCATGGGACAACTGGGAAACCACGTAACATTCATTCATGCATGAATTTCTGCAACTAGGCTTCTTGTTGATTTCATTTACAATCATAAAAATTTGATGTTTTGATATGAGAAACTCTACTGTTATGTTTTGCTGTCAGGGAGTTCTTGAAGAGGGTGGGTCAAAATTTTGAGATTACAAAGACTCTGCCAGTAGGAATATATCACTATCGTTTCATTGTTGATGGCTATTTCACTTATGCTCCTGAATTGCCTTGGGCTTTTGATAATTCTGGCTATGGCTACAATATATTGGATTTGCAGGTAATTTATTTCATGGCTTTATGTTATTATTTAGGAACAAACTGTAAAATACAAAAATACACACCACTTCTTCAACTTTGGTTTATTGCCAAACATTCTCCTAACTTCAAAATCTAAAAAGTATTCTCATGCTCTTAATTTCTTGTAATGGAGATGCTGATTTAGGAAGAATACAAGTCTAGGAATCTAAAGTTGAAGGGTATGTAATATGATCATCAGTTTGGTAAGGCATTATTCAGTTAAGTTCTTATTTTGAAACTATTTTTGCATAGGTACAATTTCCATTGCACTCAGTTCTACTTTTACTAGACCAGTGAATAAGAAATCCACTCACTATACAAGCATAATTTTTCTAGTTATATCTGTCAATACTTTTGAATGAATGAAAATTGTGTAGACATATAAATTGATCATTCAAAGATAGTTTATACTCTTTAATCATTGAAAAATTCTAAAATCAATACATTTTAATCATTTTATCCGTACAAGTTAGCCATTTTAGTTATTCTATGTTTACTCATGAAAATTTGTTGTCTGATGCTTAAGTCATTGCAGCTTAGCTGAGACAAATACATTTACAATGACTTATGCAAAACAGAACATCTCTTTTATTTAGTTGAAAATCGAAGTTTTTAGATAAAATCACCAAGCTTGCCGTAACATTGAACAATGTTTGTTCACATTTTCACTAACACTGAATTGACCCACTTTGGCATACAAGATACTGAACTTAAACCTATCTCACTGACAAGTAGATTACATTGTTTTACAGGAAGAATTTTAGTGAGCTTACTTGAAAACAGTATATGCACAATAAAGAGATAACCAAAACAGGTTATTAATGGCTTAATTTGATATTAATGCAATATGTATACCACTTCAGCCCATATATAACCATGCTCTGTACTTTACAAATACTTACAAAAGAAATATAATTTTAATAGCAGAATTTAATGGGGTCATTTAGTGATGACGCATCTCTTGCTTTTGTTTACTATATTGCCATGCAACATTCTTGTAGATCTGTAGTGTTTAACATTAGGAATAAACCTAAAATCCTGCTTTCCCCACTAGATTATTGAGGGGCCATTTGGTTATTTGTTGTTTCAAATCCTGTTTAGCTCTATTTAAAGTTCCTAGAGGATGCCATCTGACCCAAAAAAATCCAATGAGACCTTCAATTCTGGGATCCTTTTATTTGAATGGCTCTCATACAAGGAACATCCCAAATCATAGTCGGAACAAACCTATATAGAATTTTTAATATATTTTTCATAAAGTTTCTCCAATCACAACTGTTATTTACATTCTTTCTCTTAAATGGTCATTTGTACAAAAAGTTGCCTTGTATATTCTCTCTCAACTATGATTAGTACGTAAAACAAATTTGCCACATGTCTTATTTTCAGGAGAAAACCTTATACGTTGTTTTTGTTGTGCCCCTTACTTAATAGACTTATCCAGTAACTAGCTTCTGACATTTTTTTTCTGTTTTGTTTACACACGAAAATTCTGACTTAGCTACACGGTTAATCACATTTACAGGATTATATTCCGGAAAAGCTTGCAAACTTATCGGATTTTGAAACTCCTTCATCGCCGCCATGGAGCTACGATAACATATTCTTAAATGACGACGAGTTTGGCAAGCCTCCACCGGATTTGCCACAACAAATACCAGTGACAGTAAGAGATGAGCCTTCATCCTCAACTGACAGTCATCACACTTTTCCTAGGCCTACACATCTTGAACTGAATCATCTCTACATTCACAAAACAGAAAGGGAGCCATTTGTTGCACTTCGCTCAACTCACGGGTTTCAGCACAAGTATGTCACTATGGTGCTATACAAGTCCCTAAAAAGAGAAAAATGATGAGACGTGGGCTTTCATCCAGAAGAAAAAAAAATTCCTATTTTAGTCCCCAGACAAATAAGTGATATTCAATCTGGTCCTTCATAGATCATTTCAGTTTATTCCTTCAATTATCAAGATGTTGCAGTGTTGGTTTTCCATCCAATTTCTATGTAAATTTTGGTGTTAAACTTTGGATGGAAATTAAATGGAAAAACAACATTATAAGCACTTCAATGATAAAGAAACTAAATTGAAAGAAATGGTCTGTAGAGGACTAAATTGAAAATTCACTTATCTTTTAGGGACCAAATGGAACGTTCTGCTTTAATCTATTATTGGTTGGAATAGTTTAAATTGGCGATAAAGAGTATTTTCTAAGCTTTGAAGCTTTTAAATAGAGAGTGGGTTGGAAAAGGTGAATATATGATTACTTATCCCCACCAAAAACAAAAAAAGAGAAACAATCTTCTGGTATTATTATATTATTCATTTTAGTTGTCAATATAATACATTTTTTTTATAGCATTTGTCCAGCTTTTCATGTCTAGTGGTTTAGATTGATTGTGCCAATTGCAAATACACCTAAGATGCAGATTCACTTGGGTTATTCCATGGAATTGGCATCTAATTCTGCTATTAATGGCATTTACCTTTTTTTTTTCTTTCTTAATTTCTTTTTCTTTGTCATCCTGCTTCCTCAGTTGCATCCTGGGATGATGATACAAGTGTTTTGATATTTTTATTCTTGTAAAACACACCTCATCTAAATTTGGTACGTAAGGGTTTGAACATTTCATTTCAGTCTTCCAGGGAGTATTTTTTCTTCAATAACTTCGTCATGCTAAACCCTTGATGAGATTGTTAACTGAGTTAACGGAGGATTTAAATCCTCTAAAGAGTGAGTTTTTGTGAAGTGTGTAAAGTATAGGGAGAGGTAGAAAGAAATAGAAAGAGAAAGTCTTATAAATACAATGTTCAAGTGTGTGGAGTCCATACTCTTTTACTCTTTCTTTTTACCTCTCTACACTTCACAAAAACTTAAACTTTGGAGGATCTAAATCTGTTAATGGCCTAATTTAAAGTTTAAAGTTGATATCCATATGTCTCTATGTGATCTATAGTGGCATGTTTTCAACAAGAGCTAGACATAACTTTATGATAAATGAATTTACTCAACATTGTCAACTATTCATGATGATGATATTAATGACAAAATACTCGTTGGAAGACTAAAATGAGACGTTTAAACTTATAATGACCAGATAAAGGCAAGGTATATCTTTCAGTTACAAAAATGTCATTTCACTATGTTTATCATATGGAGAATTATATTTATAAACAGTGTTCATTGCAATACCCTATATAGTATATGGACCAAAAAACCAGAACATCTGGTCAAGCAGTTTAGGTACTGAAGTGTGAAACAACGGAGTCTTTGTTAATAATTCTTCCTTCAAACCTCATAGTCACTTTTAGCATAAATTTTTCAAACACAAATCACTATCAAAAGTATTTTTGCAACAGAAACTTCATTTTACAAGAAGCCCTTCGCCTATAAGCTACTAGCAGAAGATAAACTAAACAGTTAAAATTAAGAATTTACAAGGGTTGAGAACTTCAGAGTATAGGTATTGAAAAAGTTGCAAATCAAATATGCATTATTTTACTCTAATACTTTTCAGAAATATATCTGTAAAAGGGACAGACTGCTACTTTGAAATAACATTCTGGAACCAATATGGAAGGACAGAAAGCTCATCAAATTGATCCATATATCATAACATCAGTAGTGAGTACAAATATGGAAAGAGTCATAATAACGTAATAACAGGAACTACAGAAACAAAAAGGGAAAAGCTTAAGACCTATAAGACAGTAGAGACAATGAGGTATTGTCAGAGCTTAATCATCGAACAGGTACCTTAATCCAACCATTAGCAAATGCAATGGCCAAAATTACAAAAGGAGTTGACATACCAAATATGATAATGTAAGGAAGAGGTGTCATCATGGGATTCTCTCCTTCCCTTTCTCCTGCTGTTTGCCAGTACCTGCGTTTCACAAAACCCTTATTTAGTGTGTGTTTTTTTTTATCTTTTTTGCCACTGAGAGCAATCAACACTCAGAAATATATGAGCTCAATTGCTTGATAAAGATGTGAATGAATTACAGTTTATTTTAGTGTAGTTTGGCCCAAAATAAGTTTGTGACAATTAGTGTCTTGTTCAACTTTTCTGTAGTAAGTTTTGCTAATACTTGATCACTTTGTTAATTTTTTTTTGGGTTCCCCACAAATGAGGTAATTTTATTCGAGGTCCTGTCGGGTACTAAATATAGACACCTCTCATATGGATTCACTAGTTTATAGAAGATTAACCCCTTCTGCTCGACTTAACTCCAGCTAATGAGACACTTCAGTAAAATTATTACTGGCATAGAGCTAATATTTCAAAATTGAAATTATATAATTAATCCAGCAATAATCCTGAAAGTTGAAACATCCTGGAAAAAAGAAGAACTAATTGAACATTGGAGTAACGGACATTTAATAGTAAAATTGTTTATTATGTTAACATTTATATCTTTATTTTTTGGGTCAAAATTAGTATATAAAATATCACATGATGGTTAAAACTTAAAAGATAGCTGAAATGCCAGTAGAGGGTGTTGAATGCACACTATAAACCACATAAAAGAAACTAATTTTGAGCTAACTCATAAAATTATACTCTAATTTAGTAATTTACCCAAGAGCTAACAAGACAAATTGACAAATAATAATAATAATAATAATAATAATAATAATAATAATAATAATAATAATAATAATAATAATAATAATAATAATAATAATAATAATAATAATAATAATAATAATAATAATAATAATAATAATAATAATAATAATAATAATAATAATAATAATAATAATAATAATAATAATAATAATAATAATAATAATAATAATAATAATAATAATAATAATAATAATAATAATAATAATAATAATAATAATAATAATAATAATAATAATAATAATAATAATAATAATAATAATAATAATAATAATAATAATAATAATAATAATAATAATAATAATAATAATAATAATAATAATAATAATAATAATAATAATAATAATAATAATAATAATAATAATAATAATAATAATAATAATAATAATAATAATAATAATAATAATAATAATAATAATAATAATAATAATAATAATAATAATAATAATAATAATAATAATAATAATAATAATAATAATAATAATAATAATAATAATAATAATAATAATAATAATAATAATAATAATAATAATAATAATAATAATAATAATAATAATAATAATAATAATAATAATAANTGTAAAAATGTTTTTTATTACTATTAAATATAATAATAACTAATTTTATGTTCTGACTTCTGATACAAATTAAATGTAACAAAAATTATAAAATTTAAAAAGAAATGGACATTTTAATAAAAAGAAGGTTAAATGTTTGAATTGATCTTATATGACTAATTTCATTTGTTTGACTGTAAAACAAAATATATATATACAAGGTTTTTAAAATTGGACCGGTTATTGAACCGGACGAAGTAGGAGTTCAAAGTTCAATGGTCCAATCGGGGTTCAACTAAGGTCGGATCGTTAATAATTAAATAAATTAAAAATAATTTAGTTTAATTTAAAATAATAAAAATATACTAATAACTATTAAAAATATATAATAAATTTTTTAAATTTAAACTTGATTAGGTAAGAAAGTGAAAACTAAAAGGATAATAGATTAAATATTGAACCGAAAACTACTAAATAACATATTATTTTGAGTCTAAATTTAATAAGAAAAAAAATCCTTTAAAATAACATTATTTTAGTCCCAAAAAGAAAAAAATGAACAAAAATGTTCTGAACCGGTTCAACCCCAAATCAGCTCGGTTCAGGCCGGTTTTCCCGGTTATATGTCAAGGAGATTTTCCATCTAACTCAGACCACTGGCCGGATCACGGTGCAATTGGTCCGGTTTTCACGACAGTGTATATATTTATATATAACTTTGTTTAACTATAAAATGAGCAATTCACTTTCAAGACTCAATTTAGTTTTGTTTTGTTCACGATCCCAATTGAATAAAGAAAGTGTTCATCAAAAGTAACATGTAGTTCTAAACTCGTGACATTCAAACTTGAAATGAGATTGATACGACCACATTCAGTCTTTGAGATCAAAATAAATAGTTATAGAAATATTTAAGACCAATATAAAAATTTTGAAAGATTGAAGACCAAAAACAAAATAACTTTAGATTCAAGTCATTCTTTGGCAGAAATGGTGACACATTCAATCTTATTTCAACACACAGTACAAGCACACCATATTAAATACAAAACATTCCATCGTGAATTCGTGATCCTAGATACTATAAATTCATCACAATACATTATTTTACACAAAACAACTTATCATTTAGCATGAAACTCAGACAGAGATGGGAGTAAAATAGAAAATATCATCAAGCCTATCATTACTCGGTGAATTCCCTCCATACACCAACAATCCCTCTTTGCCATCCCTCTGGCCACCGGCGAAAGCACACCACCCACGAGGTCCCGGATGGCTACCGGAATCCGCCTTATCTTCCACCCTTCTCCATGCCAAAGTTTCAGTGTCCAAAACAAAAAACTCACCTGAGAATTGTCCAGCACCCATGTGACCTTGGTCACTAGGATCTATCTCACCACCATATACCAATATGTGTTTCCCAATGGCAACACTAGAGAATACACTACGGGCCGTGGGCTTCTCACCAGTTGTTTCTACTTGGGCCCAACTTTTCTTGGCCAGATCATAAGAATGTACATCATCTGTTTCTTCCCCAGCAAACCCATAAACCACCCATATTTTCCCTTGGGCCACTGCAAGCCCAGGCCCACCTCTCCCCCTGCAATTTTCCCCTGGAGAAGGGAATTGCACCCATTTCTTCTCAACAACATCAAACGCCCATAGATCATTAAGCCTGCCGGCAACACCACAGCCACCAAAGACATAAACATTCCGGTCATCTGCGGTGATTGAGTGGTAACTCCGGTGAGGAGGACCGGCATCGCCTCTTGAAATTAAGGCCCATTTGTTGGTCTTAGTATCAAAAGAATAGAGTTCATTAAGCTCTTTGTGCTCACCATCCCTACCACCAAACACATAGATGGTGTCTCCAACAGCAGCCATAGCGACACCAACACGTGGCGGCGGAGCATCACCGGACGCATCAGCCACAGACCATGTCAGAGTCTCAAGGTTGAACACGTGGAGCTTGTTGTCCACAGGGACACGTGGTGCAAATTCACCACCAAATGCATAGACCTTGTGTCCAACTATGGCAACAGCATGTGAACTTCTTGCCCCAGGTCCTGTTCCATTCTGGTCAAGCTGGTGCAGAATAACAACAAACACACAAATATTAATTCTTGTGTGAATCCCCTAAAGTTGAGATTACACTAAGTTCCTGAATTTTTCCTAGTATTCACTGTTGATTGGTCCAAAGTCAAAAGTATTTTGAAATGAATGCCCCTAAAGTTGATTGGCCCATAGTTGAGATTATATGTATTCTTTTCTGCTTTTTTTCCACATGAAGTTGGAAATGATTTCTTTGAAATTTTAACTCGTAAAGGTTTATGAAGTCAAAAAAATAGTGAAATGAGAATATGTAATTATGTACCCTTTTCTATTTTTCATTTCTCTCCTTATCTTTTAGTGCCTCTCTCCTACTTCACCAAGTCAAGTATTCAAGTTTTTGAAAAGATTTATAAGGCAGACCAGATTAAGGTGTTAGATTCCAATGATGATTGAGACAAATATCAGTATTGGAAAACGAGTGGATGACAGAGTTTTCATATTTGAGATAACACAAACAGTGAAGCTATCAATAGAGGAGGGCCTTTCATAAGAAAACATGATTTTGACATGAAATCTCTATCCTGCCTGGTTCCCTCAAAACCAAATTAGTAGAGAAAAAAAATGCAAACGAGTCCCAATTTTCCATTTCACAACACTTGTCCTTTCGAAGGGAACCATCACAATTCACAACACAGATATTCCACCAATTACCAAATCGCACACTAAATACCTGATTTAGTCACAAGAGGATGCACGAAATCCCTAAATGAGAAAGAACCATTTCTTTTCGATCGGTAAAAACGAAAGCACAGAAATCACAGTGTAGGACGGATAAGAACACCAAGAAATGCTTTCAAAAAAAAAAAAAAAGAACACCAAGAATTTTACACTCCAGAAAACCAAACATCTGAGGAAGATGTGACAGATTATTGTACAAATTGAAAGAGAAACAAGGAAACAGAACAAATTTTGCGGAAAAGGAAGTACCAATCATAGACATAGAAGAATTATATGCGATATTGATAACAGAAGAATCGACGATTGAAAAGCAAAATAAAAAAGAGAAATCATACCTTAACCCATTTGCCTTGAGCCACTGCCATCGCTGAAGAACTCTCTCACTCACAGTCACAAGTGTGCTCAAATTGTTTCACTCCTAGATATATATAGCCAATATGGAAATTGCATTTTATTTAATATAATTTTTTTAGTAATATGATTTTATTTTTAATATGGTAATAAAGGCAATTAAACTGTGATAAAATGTTTATATGATAGAAAAAAGATGTATATCATGTAAGAAAATTAATTTTATCAGTGAGAATAAAATAAGAAAATAAATTTTATAAAAAAATATAAGGAAGTCTGTTAAATTTCAAGGAAAAAATGTTTTATAGAAGTCAACACTGTTAAAAATGTTTACTTGTCTTATTGAAGAAGTAATCGCCTAAAAATTGATTGGCCAAAAAAGAAATCAACTATAAACTGTATATCAAAAGATTTGCTAAGTTTAATTTATGTTATTTTTTTAATTTATCTTTATCACACAAAATGACGAAAACCCCACAATGCATAAGAGTTGAGAATGCTGAGTGGCCTATATGGCTATATCTTTTGGCTTGACGTTTGCAGAAGCTGCAAAATAAATAATTTATTTAATAAAGTACAAAGTATAATAATAATTGAATGAGTGTGTAACTAGGTAGTATATAACTGAGCTAGATGGTTTTTGGTGGTTCAAATATTATTGTTAATTGCATTATATTAATTTTGATTCCCTCTGCAAATGCCTGGATCATGCCTGCTGATGTAATTCCACGTTGAATTGTCACAATGGGCTCAAAATTAATTTAAATTATTGGTACAAACTTACCCACCGTAAGTTATGAGGGGGTAAGTTTGTATCAATAATTTAAATCTAAGATATTACATAATTATTCTCAAGTCTTTGATCGTGGAATGTGTCCAAGTAACTTACTGTGAGTTTGTCAGACATTCCTTTAAGTCTACTATTCAACCTTAGACAATTACCCCAAACTAAAGTTAATCTAAAGTTAAATCTAGTTCATCAATAGTCATAATAATATCAAATAAATATGATCTATTAATAAGAAATATATATATATATATATATTCTAGGGCGTCAGTGCACGAGGTTCTCACTAGATAAAATTTGAGAAGAGTCAAAATTTACACAATTTTATCCCTGCTTTAAGTAAGGTTGTTTCATAAAATAAAACAACTATGATCTATATAATAAGGATATATAATGATATCATTTAAATGGGCCAGTCTCTTATTATTTATTTAGTGAGTGACGTTAATCCATTAAGATTAGGAGTGAGCAAATAGAGAACACCGATCCACCTTGCAACCTTGAGTGGGGTTGGTTCAAGTTATTTTGAAATAATAAAATTGTACACTTGAGAGTTGAAAGTTATGTAATAAAATATTTATATTAACTTTGATTTGATCACTTTCAAGAAAAAATATTTATATTTTTATATATTTGACAAAAGATACTTTTAATTATAATTTTTATTTAGGTAAAAGACATGTTGGTGCCTTTAATTTTTGGGTCAGTTTCAGTTATGCCCTAACGTTTCACATTGTTGTCAATTATACTTTAATCTCAATTTTTTTTGGGCCAAAGTCCTATTTTGGTCCCTCAAGTTTGCTCAAAGTTCCGTTTTCGTCTCTCAAGTCTCCAGCGAACATTTCCGCAAGATACACAGTGACTCCGACGACTAAGAAAACTCCTAATCCAAGGTTTTTTTTTTTTTTTTTCTTTTGAGTTCAATGACGGCCTTCATTTTGCAAAAAAATGACTGGCAAGCCGCCAAAAATCATATTCTTGGTCATTTTTTTTCCGCAAAATGCAGGCTGCCATTCAACTCAGGAGGTAAAAACCCTTGGATTAGGAGTTTTCGTTGTCATCAGGGCCGTCGTGTATCTCGCTGGAAAGTTCACCGGAGACTTGAGGGACCAAAATAGGACTTTGGCCTAAAAAAATTGAGGTTAAGGTATAATTGACAACAATGTGAAACGTTGAGGACATAATTGACATAAAACAAACGTTGGAGGTATAATTGAAACTGACCCCAACGTTAGGGGCACCCAGAGATCTTTTCCCTTTTATTTATATTACCTCTATGATTAATCATGTTTACTACTAATGAAAGTTATGTAATAAAATGCAAGTGTAATCCTTAGTTTAAATTGCAGCTTCAGTTGGGATGGAGGGTTGGTGATGGGAGTAGTATCAAAATTTGGGAGGATTGGTGGGTGCCTGGTGTTGGAAAGCTTGTTGGGGGAGGGGTGCCTGTGGGTTGTAATATTATGAGGGTGAATGAAATTGTTGTTAATAATAGATGGAAGCTTGATGCAGTGAAGCAGTGGCTGTCTTTTGATGAAATAAATGCAATCTTGAGAATTCTTTTGTCTCACAGGTTGGTTGCTGATAAGTATGTCTGGACTGGTTGCAGAAATGGTAATTACTCTGTAAAGAGTTGGTACTATGTGGCAAAGCAAGATGTTGATTCTAGAAGGGTGAATAATGCTAGTTCATCTTTTTCTTGTTCTGATGAGCTTTGGAGGTTTATTTGGAGTAATTTCTTTCCCCCAAAAGTACAGAATTTCTTGTGGAGAGCTTGTTCAGGAGCTGTTGCTACCAGAGGAAACCTGTTCAGAAGAAGATGCAGTCAGAATTGTTTGTGCCCAGTTTGTGAGACTGAGGAAGAGACAGTGGAGCATTTGTTGTTGTGCTGTGATTGGGCTCAGAAGGTGTGGTTTGGTAGTAATGCAGGATTGAGGTTTAAAAAAGAAAATATTTCTTGTTTGGGGAGGTGGTTTGATGATGTTTTTGTAAATAAGGAGGGTGTTGATGATGTAGCAAAATATTTTGTGGGATTTACATGTTGGCATGTCTGGAAGGCTCGTTGCAGTTTTGTTTTTGAAGGGGCTGCTATTAGTCCAGAAGATGTATGTATGAGAATAAATTTCAGTGTAGGTGAGTTTTTGAATGCTAGAAGTGTTGAGATGGTGAATAATGGAGCTAGAATTTTGGTGGGTTGTTCTGATTATTGGAATGCTCCTCAGGAGGGTTGGGTTTGTGTGAATTCTAATGGTGCTTTTGAGAAGACTTCTGGGAAGGGAGGTTTGGGTGTAGTGATAAGAGATAGTAGGGGTTGTGTTATTGATGGTTGTTGTTGCAGCTGTGTAGTGTCTTCTGCTTTCATGGCAGAAGCTGTGGCACTAAGGAAGGCTGTTTACATGGTGATTTCGTTGGGTTTAACTAATGTGATTTTTCAGGTGAATTGCTTGGAGTTGGTAAATGCAGTGAAGGATAATAATTCTTTTGCATATTGGGACTGTGCTGTGATAATTGATGATATAATTGTCAGTTTGGGGCTTATTGAGAATGCTTCTATATCTTCTGTACAAAGAAAAGGTAATATGGCTGCTGATTAGTTAGCCAAAAGTGGTTTGAAGGAGATGGGCCTTTGGGGTTGGGTGGTATCACCCCATCTCAGCTTGCTTGCTTATATTCTTAGAATGAATTGTAGTAGATTAGATGAGGATACTGGGATTGGATAGTCTGTTTTGGATGTAATTTTCTGGTTTCTGCTGGTGTTTTGGTTTTCTTGGGTTGTAGTTTGCAGTTTGTTTCGGTTGTTTTTGGTTTGTTTCTATATTGGTGTTTGTGTGGTTTCTGTTTGGTAGAATGAAATTCATTGATTGAGCAAAAAAAAAAAAAATGGCAGCTTCAGTTTTAAGCTTCAGTTTTAAGCATTCAGATTCCCATTTTCATGTTTTTACTATACTTTTCTTCGATCATTGTAGTTCAACTTAAAATCTGCACTTCATTCACGTCTCTGACTTCATTTTCCATTCTAATTGCTTGACCTTGACTTGGTATACTTTTAATGCATTTGATTTCTTATGAAGGTTGAATTGACCTTCAAATTTATAACCTCACTTAATTCTGATATGCTTTTGTTATAACACCATTAATATAAATTGCGACATCATAGTAACAAAAAAGAATAGCTACACCATCATCATATACTGACAACAATGATTACAATAAAAATGTGAAATACAAATGAGCAATACTCTACAAAGGAATGATAGACACTAACTATGAACAGAGACAATGACTTTAGACCAATCTTACTGCACAGAGATCATGAAAAGGAATGAAAAAACTGTTGGAGGAAGGCAGAGAAAGCTGTACATGCAAATATATTGCATTAGTATCAACCATCTAAATAATTCATGGTGGATTTAGATTCTTCCAAATTTTCAAGAAATCCATAGATGTGATTTTAGAGAGAAATGGACACAATGCTTGAAGGAACCACAAGTATGGTGTCCATATCTCACTAAGTTGACACTATAAGTTTCTTAAGAAAGTGAAAGAATCCATCTATGGAGATTGCAATTATGAGTCAAGCTTGCTAGTGTTTGGAAGTTAACAAATGGCCAGCATCCTGATTGTTGAAATACAGGTAGCTTTTTTTGCCAGAGGATGAAGTCGTCGGCAGGGGGAGAAAACCGGCGTAATTCCCATCCAACTTTTCTAAGCATATTTTTGTAACAAAGTTGAAGAGCTCGTTTTCTCGTACAAAGGGTTGTGCTGCGTAATCCTCAAGTGGCATCCACTGAAAAGAAAAGAAAAATACAAACATTAGGATGATCCATGCCTGTTAATTTTGTCTTTTCATAGTTATTATGGTTAGGGGATCTCAGAACTTTGTCCAAACCACATTGGAACAGTGTGTTTCAGATTGAAGAGAAACTGGGTTAGTTGGTTATGGTTCTTTACATTTTTGCAATACGATTCATCAACCTTAAGATGACACAATTTTTAAAATTTTCCTCTATATGAATTCTCTCTCTCTCATGATTGGCCGTGCAAAGAGATTTTGCTATATGCCTAACTTTTTTACGGTTAACTTAATAACAAAGATATAAAGAACTTTGAGATTTCAGTCCCAAAGTGCTTCCCAAAGGAATCAAAACCAAATTGTTATAGAGAGAAGAGACACTATCCTTTCTTACAACTAAGCTAACCCACCTCTGAATAATCTAGAAGAGTTAATGCTTCGGTTTTTTTATGATGTGCAGGTAACTTATATGTGAATGATGAACAAATTTATGATGTGCAGGTAATTTATATGTGAATGATGAACAAATTTATGATGCCAATCCACTGGATCACTAGCAATGAGTCAGATGAATGAATAATATATGTCATTACTCTCAGTCATTATCTTTGAAACTATTCTCATGAGTCAAAGCAATTTGAAAGGAGTTTAAAATGTTCCGAATGGATTAATTAACTCCAAAGAATACCTGAGCTGCCTCAATTTCAGAGGCCTGTGTCTGAATGTCAAAGGAATGTGGTTGCAACATGCAAACAAAGAATAAATCTGATTTCTGGAAGAAAGACTTGTGGCTTTGCCTGATGCAAGAAAGACAGAAAAGCAAAACATTTAAATTTGTGAAAATAGCAATCAGATGGAGCAAGATTAGATATAAATCACAGAGTAAATTAGTCAATTGAATAAGTTTCTACTCTTACCTGAATGCTAAAACTTCAACAAATTCTGTCTCTATCTGAAAATAATAATAATAATAATAATAATAATAATAATAATAATAATAAAAATAATAATAATAATAATAAGCAGAAGTCTTAGGCTTCATATGGGTCCAAAGAAACAGGAAGAAGAAAAATAATAGATAGGTTATATGCTTACTCCTGTCTCTTCTTTAACTTCTCTGATTGCAGCAGTACAAATGTCCTCACCCTGTAGATGAAATCCAAATGTATGTAAGAAAATATCACAAAGAATTGAATAATTAAAAAAAACAATCATTTAAGATACCTACTTCATTAATAGCTCCAGTAGGCAACTTCCATAGACCTGTTCCCTTGAATCTACCATTGCACTCCTGAACCACGAGCAACTATAAAATAAAGAAAAACAATCTCGTTAGTATAATAATATTTCAAGAAAAACCATATAGAATTATTAATGAAAAGGATTTCATAATTACTGAAGGGCCAAATAATAAGTGATCACAGATTTTCCAGTACTAATGAAAACAATTGTAAATAGCTTATTACTGAAATGATCTAGAATAACAGAATTCTAAATACTCTACGCTACAAAGTAGTGTCCTTCAGGAACATCCGATAAAATCGGAACAAAGCAAATTTAGTAGATATAGTGTTTGTCCTTGGTTGCCAATAGATACACACTAATCCAAAAACTGAAGCTTTTGTGAACCTAGGAATGTAACTGATAAGGTTCTAACACATCCTACAAATATAAGCTGTGACCTGAACTTTGGATGTCCTAAATATCACACGAATCCATAGCAGACAACTTCCAAGTTTTTTTCTTTTAAATCTCCCTTCACTTTTCTAGACAGCAAATTGCAGCCACATCCAGGAAGAGCCTTTTCCTTGGCACTTTGACCAAGAGTGATAGAAATGGCAATAGTATTGAACCAGGGGAAATTAGAAACACAAAAGGACTACCTCTCTATTGGAATTCATGACAAAAGCACCAACTCCCACGCGATGCGAAGCATTTGCAGGAATGGTATCAACAGCGTCGGAAATCCAATGTACAAGCATTAGGTAATCTGGTTCAGCATGGTGGTACCTAAACCCCGCCTACAACAAGATCAGAATAAAATTTTGGTCAAGAATTTGCAAGTCAGCATCTTTAGATTAGTTGAAGTTATGATGCAGATAAAGCATTTACCTTCACTGCTGCCTCAATAAGATTTGCATGTCCTATCGGCAACTTGATCCATAACCCCTTCTTTCCCTGCAAAAATACTTTTTAGAATATTTCTCTAAACCTGACTAGTAATTGTACATATTCAACCAGAAAGAGGTATTATTGGTACAAATTTGATCATTTATTTACCTGTTGTCTCCAATTTGATATTGACGCTTTTAACACAGAAGCAAATACCAACGAATCCATACGCTTATCAATGTTTACAATAACTCCACCATGACTATCCTCAATTGCATTAAGCAAACTAAAGCCTCTAAATCCCATTTCCTCCTTGGCCACTGTAGCTGCGGAAGCTGACATGTATGTTCTGGTGAACACATAGCTACTTTTGTCACCTAAATGAAGAACAAAGAAAAAAAGGGGTTAATTTTAAAAAATACTGATAAACAAATCCAGCACTTCACCCACACAAACCAAATAGTAATACTCTAACTTCTAAAGCATAAACAACTTGCAATGTTGGCACTTAATCTTATTCCTTTCCTTTTCCTCTCAGAGAAGGAAGAAGAATTCATCAAATCAAATGAGAGAAACACCAAAGGGTTAGCTCAATTATAATTACTATTATTATTTACATAACACTCCGGGAACAAAAGTAAAATCAAATGGGCATATAGCTACACAAGGAAGGCTAAAATAAATATATAAAGAACACACCTTCATGGGAGAAAAGGCAAGAGGGGGAAACAGAACCAAGAAAATTCCTCTTCCTTGAAAGTAAAGAAGAGACTGCAGAAGATGTGAGAAACGATTTAGAATAATCTGCCAAAAGGCAAGAATAGAGGTTGCAAACTCTAGCCCCGAGCATTAAAATCAATCAAAGGTGAGAGACACAAAGCCAAAATGATAATAATAATGATGTATTTCCTTGAGATTCAAAGATGTCATAATACCTTGAGAGACTATTGACGATGATTACTTATAGGTCTGGTTAGGTTGGAGCGACATGGAAATTTCCATACAATCGGAGAGGACTGAAATTGAAACGGGGACTTTGAATAGAATAGATCATTGAATTTCTTTGCTTCACTCTGATACAAAATTTGAACCATGAAACCAACGAGAAAATACAGAAGGAAAAAAAAAAGTAAGAGGAGAAGGAATGCATAACGGTTTCAAATATTCAATTGTGAAAATCAGTCAAGGAAAAAGCACCGGAGATTCTAGTGACTTTTCTCTACAGTTTCATAGGATCAATCTATACCCCCACCGAAATGCGACCCGCGGGTAATGTATAATTGTATATGGGTCGGGTTACATAATTTCATTATTTATTCACGTAACCGTATCAATACAATATGTTTATGCTTACGAATTAGAATAGGGTTTATGTATTTAAAATAAATGAGGGACCAAATCGCTGACTTAATAAAAAAAGAGGGACCAAATAATAAGTTTTCTCTTATTTTAATTACATGTAATATTTTTACTTTAGTATAAGTGGAAGGACGACCCGAAGGCTTTTCCCACATATAATATAGTATAGATATAGATATAAATTCTCCTTAGTTGTGTGTGTGTTTTATTAGTAAAGTTTTAGGTGAGTTGAGTTTGGGGGCTCACTAAGGTCAGGGCATGCCTCCTGGCTCTATGAGCGCTTACAGAGGTATTTATAGATCGCTTACTAGAAAAGTCTTCACATTAACAGCGAGATTCAAACTGAGTCAACCTTTATTAGCAATTGTGTGTGTTTGATTCTTAAGCTGATCACTTTTATTTTAGAATCTGGCTCTCCAAAATTCGCCTGGACCATGAAAATCAAGCAATTTGACCCAGTTTATTTTGGTCTAACTCAATTCAACAGCTAAAACCTAGGAAGCATGGACACTGACACGGACACGGGACACGACACGGACACGGACACAGCGACACGCTAAACTCTCAAAATTATGCGACACGACACGCCATATATTTATATATATAAATAATTAAATATTCATAATTTTTTATGAAAAATTTAAAAATTACAAGTTTTATTCATAATATATGTCATATGTATTATTATTTTCTCTTATATGTCATGTTAAAGTCACAAAAAATTAATTTATATTTTAAAATTTATGAATATGTGTCGTGT
>QANZ01001960.1:30809-41638 GCA_003254925.1 Chamaecrista fasciculata
TATATGGCTCCACCCTTTTCTGGTTGTCCACATTTTAAAACTATAGTACAAAATCAATAATAAGATGAAAATTATTATTTGATCCATTCTTTTTTACTGAGTTAACGATTTAGTCCCTCATTTTTTTTTTTGGTGAATTCTCATTTATTTTACATATATATTTGCGTGCCCATTAGGGCACGCAAATATGTTTGTAAAATAAATTATGGACTAAATTGTTGACTTAGTAAAAAAAGAGGGACCAAATAATAAATTTATCTTTATTTTAATTACATGTAATATTTTTATATAGTATAAGTGGGAGGACGACCAGAAGGCTCCTCTCACATATAATATAGTATAGATATATACTTGCACCAAAACTCTAAAGAATGTAGTGCTCTTCATACACACACATACGTACTCTCTTCTTCAAGAACTCATCTGACTTAAGTTTTAAATTTTTAAATCAGATTTATAAGGATTGATCCTTATATATCTTTCTTGTAAGATGGCCTTCAAGTTCCAACCATCCTTCCAATCACTCAAAGAAACTAAAGATAAGTCTTTCTGTACTTGCCTTTATGTTTTCAAATGCAATCCGTTTATAAATAAGTGTTCATTTCTCGTCCAACTAGATTAAAACATAATTGTTACAAGTTAAATCGAACTGTTTCATAATATTAGTTATATCAGATAAAAGAGCTACAACTACAAGTTGGAAAATAGGTGGAATAGTATAAGAAAATGAGCTAAACTTTCTAAGTAACAACATATATAATTTGGAACCATGACAAATGGCATGATTTCTTCAATCATATAATAATAAATATTAAAATTATTGTTATGTTTTGTTATATTTACTTTATTTTACATAAAGTTCATTATTTAATTTCTTTATGTTTTTCCAAAAAAAAAATCCATCTCATCGAGCAAGACAAAGAAGTATTTGAATAATTCAAAGGGTAAATGAATTCTCATTCAAATTTCAAAAAAAGAGAGAAAAAAATAAATCAAAGTCGGCACTCGTCCCTCGGGGATTTTCTTCAAAATATACGTCACTCACATAATAATAATAATAAAACTAAAAGATTTGCTTATCGAGGTACGCTGGAAGCAAAAATGAAAAAAGTAATTGAAACGAAAATCAGCAAATAGGCCCAAAAATTGTAGTAATAAGAAATTTGAAGGCAATCAAATATGTTCCAACTTCATTGGCCAAAAAAAAAAATATGTTCCAACTTCCAATGTATGAGTTGGCCATCAAAAAATAAAAAATATAAATGCATGGAATGTCTTCTGAAATTTACCTGTGAAAAAAATAAACTTTTCACACAATCAAAAGTTTGAGTTTTTGGTCACTTTTTAAAGTTAAAAAAATTTCGTCCCAAATGACTGAAGTTAGGGCCTGATTGGTAGGCTCATTTTCAGTTTTCATTTTCACAAAAAATAGGAAATAAGTGAAAAAATATGTTTGGTCTTCATTTTCAAAAATAATTTTGTGAAAACATTTCTAAATTTGGTTGAAAATCTGAAAACGTCTAAAAGACGTTTTCATTAAAAACATGGTGGCATTTAAGTAAATATGATTAAAGGGAGAAATAAAATTGGCGGAGATTCGAGGACACGTCCTGACACTACTAATCGACTAATCAAAGCAAATTATTAATATATATAATATTATATATATATATATATATATCAAAATACAAATTCAACGGTGTGGTAATAATATTATATTATATATATATATATATATAAAATGGTTATCACATAATGAAGGTTATTTTTTAGCATAGATTATATTTTGATACCCTGTGGTTTAGTCATATTTCATTTTGATACCCTGTAGTTTAAAAAGTGACACTTTGATACCCTGTGATATTCTCCGTTAATACTTTGATACCCTTTTGGAGTTATTTTGTAATTTTAACCATAACAAATTTTGCAAAAATTACATATTGACTCCCAGTATTTTCAAAAAATTACAAACAGGTCCCTAGATACATATTATCTAGGGACTAAAATGAAAGGTTAATTTAAATACAAGTCCGATAATAAAATAAAAACAATCATCTTGAATTTCATTATTTTTAATTTCTCAAAATTTGCAACCCAATCACATTTTCATATTTTTCATTTTCAAAATTAAGTTTTGACTTTCGAACCAAACACATTCTCTAAATATTAAAAATTTGAAAATGAAAACTATTTTTACAAAATGAAAATAAGAAATGAAAACAGGAAATATTTTCATAAACCAAACACCCCCTAATTTTTTTTTTATCAATTTTAACCTTTTATAATTGATATTATAACATCTAAATAATAAAAAATAATTTATCTTTTCTAATTAAACTTTCAATAATAATAGTTACATTAGTTGTAACTTGTAACCCTAACACCCATTACTACACCTACTTTTTACACTATTACAATAATAACCACCATAATCCACTCCTTTTAAAACTCGTTCAAGCCTTCAGGTTTTGACAGATTCTTAGAATTTGCCAAAAAAGTCCATTCCGTTTGAAGGAAGAAAAAATGGTAACTTGGGTTGCGGGGGACGATTTGTCACTCTGAAAACACAAATTTACCAAATAAAACTTTACACATGGCAATAGTATGATCTCTCAATAACAATATGAGCACAATTCCTCTTGGAGATTCTAAGATTAAAATCCTCAATCTACTACCAGGTCAATGAAGGAGAACATGCATGTCTGTTTACCTTTATGACAATCGTGGTTGTTAGTGTGACTTGAATGGTATTATTGTGTAGGTTCACTTTGTTTTTCCTCTGCATCAGAAAAAGGACTATACACAATCATAAAAAGCTGGGGAAATGAAGGAAAATGTTAACGTACTCGAATTTACTTTAAAACATGTCATTAGCTGCATAGTGTACATAATAGCTGATAGCTCCCGTCTTTAAATGGCTCTTCTTCAAGGCTAGCATGCAGCCTAAGAATTCATAGTGGTGAAAGAAGAATCTGAACGCCATTGGCACAGAAATTAGAAACCAAAGTTCTTTTTTCAGATGTAAAGTGTCATTTCTTCTCTTTTCTTCACATCTCCAATTAATCCGTAATTCAAGCCAGTCTGTCTATATATAGCTCCTTCTCTGTAATGCACGAGCTATAGACTTCACATAAGGCTACTGAGACTACTCTCTAGATCCTCACTCACAGGCATACCCTTCTCCAACATCTCATCCTTCAAGCGTAAGGCTTCTTTGAGCTTCCCTTCCTTACATAGTGCGTCAACCATCACGTTATAGGTAGCTACGTCCGGCTCAATCCCCATAGTCAACATCTCTTCAAACAACGCAAAAACTTCGGATCTGTTTTCTACCAAGTTGTGACCATGCATTAGTGATGTGTATGTTACAGCAGTTGGTCTCAGGTTTCTCGCCTGCATCTCCATGAAAAGCTGCTTAGCTTTCTCAATATCCTGATTCTTAGAATGTAGATCAATTAAAATTGTGTATGTGATATGGTTAGGTGAGATCTGCTTTTCTGACATCTCTTCTAACAGATGATTGGCTTCTTGCAGCCTATTATTTCTGCAGAAACCACCAAGTAGTGTGTTATAAGAGACTATGGAGGCAAATCCCTTGTGAAGCATTTCTTGAAGTAGATTTTGTGCTTCTTCTAATTTGCCCTCTCTGCAGCATCCACTGAGAAGGGAATTGTACATAAAATTATCGGGCTGGACACCCTTTTGAGGCATTTCATCCACCAACTGGAAAGCCTCAATTAGCTTTCCAGATTTGCAGTATCCATTAATGATTGTGGCATATGTCACTTTGTTTGGAACCAAACCGGACTCCGATAACCCATCAAATAAGTTCTTAGCCTTTTCAAGCTCACCAGCCTTGCACAGCCCATCAATTAAGATATTATAAACAACAATGTCTGGTTTTATGCCTTTCGCACTCATCTCTTCAAGATGTTGAAAAGCTTTCCCTATTTCACCTTGTTTACAGAAACCATTAATGATAGCATTGTAAGTAAAAACATCCGGAGCCATACCTTTGCTGAGGAGTTCCGATAAGATGGTCATTGCTTCTTGCATTTTTCCATTCCTTGAAAGACCACTAATGAGCACACTGTATGTTTTAACATCTAGGAAAACACCCCTTTCAAGCATGCTTCTAAATGCCGTGAAGGCTTCGGTTATATTCCCAGCCTTGCAGTGTCCATCAATTAAGAGTGTATAAAGTACGTCATTCAGCATGACACCATCCTTTATCATATCATTGAAAATCCTGTCAGCCATCTGCATGTTCCCTGACTTACTAAAAGCGTGGATAAAAGCTCCATAAGTATATTCATTAGGCTTTAATCCATCTTTCAACATTTCCTTTAAATAAGTCGTGGCTTCTTCCATCTTCTGGGCTCTACATAGCCCCAAAATAATAGAATTGTAACAGAATACATCTAATTTGATCCCTTGTTCTCTCATGCTCTGCAATATTTTTCTTACTTCTTTAACTCTACCTTCCTTAGCATTTGCTGAAATAAGAGTTGTGAAGATAATGAGATTTGGTTTCAGACCACTTCCAACCATCTCCTCCAAGACAGCATCAACCTGATCAAGTTTACCACAATGGCAAAGCCCATTAATGATAACACTGTAAGTTATCAGTGAAGGTGTCAAGGTTTGCTGCTTCATCTCATCAAGGAACTTAAACCCAGTATTCATATCACCCTTCCGGAAGTAACCCTCAATCAAGATATTGTAAGTTCTTGAGTTCAACTTAATTCCTAAACTTCTTGCCTCATCCAGAAGTTCCCTGGCCTTCTCAATACTGCTGGTCTTCGACAAGCCATTGAGAAGAGTGTTATATATGACCACATCAATAATGAAACCACTACTCAACATTTCGTCCTTCACTTTAAATGCCTCTTCCATATCACCTTGTTTCACAAAGCCATCAATCAGAGAATTATAGGCAACCAGATCAGGCTTCAATCCCACATCGTTCATTTCTTCTATAACTAATTTTGCGTCTCTGAAGAGCCTTTTCATGCAAAAGCCATTGATAAGAGCTGAATAAGTATATTTATCAGGGACCAAACCATTCTCAACCATATGATTTTTCATTTTCATTGCTTCATCAAGTAACCCAGCTTTGCACAAACCATCAATAATCACATTAAAAGTCACTACAGTAGGTCTGCAACCCTTTTCCCCCATCTCAGAGAGGACCCTTTTCACCTCACTAATATTGCCAGACTTGAAGTGAGCTTTAACTATAGATGTGTAAGTGTAAGCATCAAAAGTCAAATTCATCGCTGACATTTGCTCACAAACTTTCCAAAACAAATCTAAATTGCGAACCTTTACCAAGTCATTCAATAATGAATTAGCAGATAATAAAGTAGGCACAAAATATATCCCCTTGGATTTCAAAATCACATGAGAAGCTTCATATAACATGCCCAATTTCCTATAACTATCAATCAACATATCGAAAACCACCGAATTAGACCTTTGATCACTTGCTTCAAGGTAACAACTACGAATAGAACCGAAAATATCAAATGGTGGCTTGAAATTTCGTGTCATACGATCAATTAATTCAGCAGCAGGAGCATATAACCTCGAATTACAAAGAGAAACGACAAGAATACAGAAGGTGTCTAAATCTCGGAGTGTACCCATTTTTTGTTCGGACCACTGGAAGAAATCGAGGAGACGGCGAGGGTCACCATCGCGATTTCGGTGTATGACGGATCGGATTACGTCGGCGTTTAGCTTTCCGATGATGTTTGGTGAATCCATTTGAAGGTACCAATTTTGAGTGCTGAGAATGTTGGTGATTTCCTGAACTGCGTCTAGGGTCTGCGCAGTGCAGTAGTACACTGCTCCGTGAGGAAGACATTGGCGTCTTATGAGGAGATTGCGATTCGAGCATAGAAATCTCCACATCTCGTTCTTGAATTTCTGAGATGATAATACTCACTGACACAGAGGACGAGAGGAAGAGAAATGGAATTGAGGTTAGAAAATAGAAATTGCTTCTCTTCCGAGTAGAGAGCGAAAGCGAAAAAGCTATTTCGCTCTTCAATTCTTTTTCTGAATTTTTCCTTCATTCATTTATGCCAAAAGTACTAATTTTATCTCCAAACTTTACACCAACTGTCAATTTCGTCCCTAATCTTTTTTTACAATCAATTTCCTCCCCAATGTTTCACATTTTAGTCAATTTTATCCTTTTCTCTTGCTTTAGTCAAATATTAACGATAAAATATACGTGGCTAATGATATGTAATGTAAAATTGATAGAAAAAGAAACTCAAATCTGAACTCAGATTAAAAAATATGATGCAGTCTGTCATTAATTTATTAATTTATTGAGAAAAGTTAGTCAAAGGATAAAATTGACCAAAATGTAAAACATTGAGGACGAAATTAACAACAAAAAAAGATTGAGGATGAAATTGATAGTTGATGTAAAGTTTAGGGACAAAAGTAGTACTTTTGCCTTTATTTATTTATTTATCTTGGCAAAAAATATTATTTATTTATCTTGGAATTATAACCCCAATGTTTTACATTTGAATCAATTGTACCCTCAAATATTCTCTAACTTAGAATTACAATTGACACAAAAAAAAAAGAATAAATTGAGGGTACAATTGATATAAAAAAGAAAAGATTAGGGGTATAATTGACTCAAAAAGAACTTTGGAGGTATGACCCTATACTTTAGGGTACTATTGACAAAAAAAAACTTTGAAGGTACAATTGAAAATAGGGTATCAAACTTTTTTTTCTTTTTATATATTTCTAAATATTTCGCTCAACAAATTTTTTTTTTATATAGGAAACAAATTTTACAATGTAACAATTTTTACAACCTTTTGTCTTCTCCCTAAATACAATGTAACAAATTTTACATTGTATTTAAGGTGAAGAAAGGTTTATGAGTGTTGTGTGATGAGTTTATTTCACGAGTTAAATTAAATCCCTTCAAATTAGAGAATGTGATAGTAAAAAACAAATAATTGGGTAAATTACATGTATTTAGAGTTAAATTTATTTTGATATCTTATGTTTTAAGAATTTTTAGACAGATGGATGCTTCGTTAGTGTTTAATATTATTAATATAAAATGACTTAATATTTTTTTTATTAATATTTTAATGACTTAAATTTCTCTGTTTTTTTTTCTTTTTCATTTTTGAACATCCATTTCTCTTGTTATATGCTTTCAAATTGGCATGTGATATAGAGATGTAAAAATCTTGGAACAAACTATATAGAAATTTGGTTATTGAATAAGCATGTCCAATGAGCATGTTAGGCATTCTCTCCTTAAGTTGCCACTCTAGTGTTATTTGGATATGTTTGTTTCAATATCTTTTTATATAACGTTATATTATGTGTGTTATTTGGTTAAATTAAACATTTGGTTCCTAGTTATAATTTAACTAAAAATGTAATTTAATTAGTTCCTATGATTAGACTACTATGATTTGATCCTTGTAGTTTAAAAATGATCATAATATAGTCTCCGCTATTTAAATCAACTAAAAAAAATGTCACATGTAGTGTCTTCTTCCTTTCTTGTTATTTCTATCTTCCTCCGTCATGTTGATCATAGTTCATGCGAATGTTGATGACAATGTAACCTGAAACAAAAGTTTGTCCTAGCTATTTAAGTAAATGGAGAGGGAGCCAACCTAGGTGAAATCAAAATGGTTTGTCCTGTGAACACATCGGGACTCTACAGTAAAAAATTAATCATAGATAATAGGTGAAAATCTTATTTTGGTCCATAATATTTATACTATGTTTCATTTTGGTTTTTAAATTAGATTGAAATGAGATTTTTATCTATCATTTGTAGTTAATTTTTTACAACAAGGCTTCAATGTGTTAATGGTACAAATCACATGCTTCAAATTAAAAATCTTTAAACCACACTATCGTCTAAATAAGTCAAACCACAATAACCATTTTTATAATTTACCTTAAAAACAAAGTTTGACTTTGTAAAAGCCTAATTAAAGGGTGACTCTATGAAAGTATTGGATCTCATATAAATACAGAAATACTCACTTTAGTCAGCTGGAAAGTGGATCCTCTACAGTGTGCAGTTTCTGCCGTGTAGAGAGAGAAAGAAAGAGTTAGAGAAAAAAAATAATAATGGGATCCACACTTCTCTCTCTAAGTCTTTCATTCTCTCTCTAAGTTGTATGAAAATACACAAAAATTAAACTGCATAAGATCCATGTCCAGTCAGCTGCCAAAAACTCAAAGCTACTTGGATAGATGCTAATTTACTTGATCGCCTTATTCATAATACTTACCCTCATTTTATTGACTGGTTTGCTGCCTCGTTAACTATGCTAATTGGGAATAGTTATTACTTATCAATTATCATATATGCTTTATTTTGTTTTCTGAGATCATGTAGCTTGAAGTGGGATGATTTTAAAGACTTTAACCTTCAAGACATGACAAATGGCACCAATAGTAGAGATGTGGTCCAATGAGAAACCCCCTTTTCTCCACTTATTAGAGGTTATTTGGAATTGCTCAAGAGAAGTACTTTTGAGTTTATTTTAAGTTAAAAAGTACTCCATATAATACAAACTCTCTTTGTCAAATATCTTGGAAGTGCTTTTGATAAATCTCATTTTGGCGAAACTTCATTTTGAAAGAAGAGAATTACTTTTATACCTCCTATAGAAATCCCATAATTACATACTGTAATTTATACCTAACCATCTTCATGGGAGCATTTTTTGTCATTTCCAACTTGAATTGCATTTGTACAACCCAACCTTCGTCAAACACACGCATTGAAGCAAGAAAGTTGTACTTGTAGGTGTTGGACGGAGGAATTCTTTTGGTTCACGCATTGAAACGAGATTGTACAAGAAATTGAAGAAAACAAATAGAGCAGATATTATTTGATGAATTAGGATTTGGCCGAGGGTCAGTCGTTTCCCGGTTCATCGCAAGAAAATCGCAAGATTTTCTTGCAAGAGGTCTCCCATGTGATTCACCTCCGATGCTAAGTTAATAAGGGTAATAAGAGAGGAGAATATGAGTTAGCATGAGTAGCGTGAGTAACGTACCTTCCCTTAGAGTTATTATCTTGTATTTATAGGCTTATTGAGGAGAGTTCATTTAAGGAAACTTCTTTGATTGTAGAAGAGATATCTTCAGTGATATGGGAGGTGAATCATAATCTTTCCTATTTCATGTAGGAAGATATTGTTTTTCCAATTAAGGATAAGTGAATCACTATTTCCTTATTTGCGTAAGGCGCCTTGATGGCCAAGGTAGAATCCATGGGAAGGATCTCTGAGCGATTTGTCTTGATTGACAGCGGATCTTGGTTGATCCTTGATTGGTTCCTGATTGGTTCAGAGAATGTTTCCTTATTCCTTGCGACCTTATGCTCCGTGGGCGCCCAAGCCCTCTATAGTTATGGGCGTCCTTACTTTAGTAGGGTTAAGGGCGTTCTCGCCCTTACAACCTACCTTGTGGGCCTATGGCGTGCTGGGCCAAGGACATCTTATGCCAATTGGGCCTCCTAATTATTGGGCCTATTATCACTAGTCGCAACAAAAGAAGTGAAACTATGTCCCCATCAGTGGAGTCCCCTTCGAGGGCGTTCTCAACTCCTGCTACCACCTCATGGGCGTTCACGCCGTGAGCGCCCTGGGCTTTATCTTGAAGAGTCCGGGTGGTTATGACGACATAGCCTGATCCAGCGTTCTCGGATCTGGCGTTACCAAACCCTTTCTTTTTAGTTTCCTTACTGTCGTTGCGTGTCACTTCACTTTTTGCATGACAGACGCCTTGTCCAAACTAACAAGTATCAACAAGGTTGAAGTGAGCCACCCAAAACTTGGATGGACCCTATAATTGATTTCCTTCAAACGAAATGTTATATATATATTGAATGTTTAAACTGGTCCTATATCTTTTATTTTAAAGTTTATTTTAGTTTTTTATCTTTTAAAATGTTTAAATTGGTCTTATATGTTGTACGTTATGGTTCATTTTTGTTCAAAACTATTGAATATAATCATATTTATCTCATTTTAAGTTCGAATGCGACGATTCTGTAGCCACAAGTTGCTTTTAATTAGTACTTCTCTATCCAATTGAGGTCATCAACGAATAAAGTCAAATCGAGTGTGAAATAAAAAAAATGCTCATTTCATAATCACATAATCAAAGTTGGTCATATCGGACATACAAGTTACTTTTGACGAGTTACTCATGATGAATTATTTTTTCTATCCAGTGAGGATCGTCAATAAATGAGGTCAAATTGAGCTTGAAAGTAGATTTGGTACCAAAAAGTAAAAATTATTAAAAATTTGTCTCAAATTCACTTTTGGGTCCAATTTGACCTCATTTCTTATCAGTCTTAATTGGACAAAGAAAGATATAAAAGCAACTCATAACTCCGAATTCATTTCATTCAAACTTGAAATGAGATATATATGACCAACTTGATTGGTTTGAACATAAAACAAACAGCTTATTTTTCGGGTTCGATTTGACATTGAATGCTGGTAGTCCTAACTGAATAGATAAGTACTCCTAAAAAACAACTTATATCTTTGAAATTGTATTCGAATTTACAACGAGATATATATATATATATACTAGAGGCTTTGCGTGCCCTAATGGGCACGCAAATATGTATGTAAAATAAATGAGGGACTAAATCGTTAACTCAATAAAAAAGAAGGGATTAAATAATAATTTTCCTCTTAATATTAATTTTGTACTATAGTTTTAAAATGTAGACGACCAAAAAGGGGTGGAGCCATATAATATAAGATATATATATATATATATATATATAT
>QANZ01001960.1:42476-57329 GCA_003254925.1 Chamaecrista fasciculata
TTATGGTTAAAATTACAAAATAGCTCCAAAGGGTACCAAAGTGTTAATGGAGAATACCACAGGGTACCAAAGTGTCAAGTTTCAAACCACAGGGTACCAAAGTGAAATAGGGTCAAACCACAGGGTACCAAAGTGTAATTTACCCTATTTTTTAATAGATTATGATATAATAATATAAAATAAAAACCATGATATTTTTTTAAACAAAATTAAAATATTTAACGTGGATCGCGAGAAAACGACATTCTTTAAAGTGGTCGTTGTCCAGTTTCCTCACATAATTTTTTTTTTTTTGGCCTGAAAGTTTCCTCACATAATTAATTAACGCAACTACTTGCCGCTGTCCCTGGCTAATTTAAGTAATTGATCAATTCAATAAGCAGAAAGTATGAGATACCATGGCTTTAATTTATTGAGTCCTTCTAATAAATTATCTTTCAAATAAATTTTCAAATATATTTAATTTATTTTGATTGGTCAAATGAGTTTTCAAACATTAAAAATTATCTTTTAAATAAATTTTCGTAGATTTCAAGATATGAGATAGTCTACTAACCAATTAGAAGAAACCTTAAAATATGCCCTAAAGACACATATTAGATAAATCCTAATTTATTTTCTGAAATTTTACATATCTTCATGCTTATTTACCCGAAGTTCCAGGAATGAATTATATTCTTAATCAAAGAAGCTATTAAACCAAACATATTTTTAAGGGTAAATTACAGAAAAGGGTCCTGTGGTTTGACCCATTTTCAGATAGGGTCCATGTGGTTTAAAAAGTGTCAAATTGGGGCCTGTGGTTTCCTCCGTTAGCAAATAGGGTCCCAAGTGGTTTTTTCTGGTTAGAATGAATTTTAAGATGGACTATTTTGTAATTTGAACGTTTTATCTATTAAAACAAACTAAAAAAGGACTATTTACAATTTTAACCAAATTTCTTCATCTCCATGCGCCGAACCCTTCTTCCCTTTTCTCCTTCTCTCTTTCTTCTTCGCCCAGCTCATTCCCTTCCCACCTCCTCTCCCTACCCTCCTCCCATTTCTCCTCTTGCTCTCTCAAGCAAGTAATTAATTAACTTGAGTCTCCGTCTACGAGTCCGATTTTGCTTCGAGCTTCCGTCTTCCGCTGTGTGTCTCACATATGGATCTGGGTCTTTCTTCCTTCCACTGTCTTGCCGTCGCCTCCTTCTATCCTTCCATAGAGATAACTCCCCGTCATGTTATAAACTCCTGTGAAAATCCTTCCATCCCAATACCCACTTCTCCATCTTCTCGCATCTCCTTTCCAAATCACTATCTAAGATGACGAGATTGCCGTCGGAAGCGATTGTTATAACGCCTTTTTGTTTTCAATGGGTATGTCTCTGTTCGCGACCCATATGATTGCGGGTTGGGGGATTTTGTAATACCAAATCCCGACAAATCGCAAGGATGTGTTGTTGTTGGAACTTAAGAAACCCATTTCGAAATTGAGGCCTTCTGAGCGTAGAGTGTCGCCGTCTTTGATGGATTCGCCGGCGATGATGGAATCGGCGGCATCGGAAAACAGAGTAAAGAAACATAAGATGAAGAAGAAGAAAAACAGAGAAATCATAGCCATGGCGGTTTTTCGAAATGGATATGGAGAAAATTAGATAAATTGGAGCAATCAATGAAGAAGCGTGAGATCCGTCAAGTGCTGGTATTATCTGACAAAGTGAAGAACTGTGTGCGCTGAAAAGGAAGGAAGGAAATTGACGGGTTTTATTTTTAGGTGAAGAAGATTCGACATTATTTGAAGATGAACAAGGTATTCACACATGATTTTAGGTGAAATGAAAATTTTTATGAGGAAAAAGAAAAGAAAAAGGTTGAATCCAATTTATCAATGACACGGTGAGCAACAAATTGTCATTTGATATGAAGGGAATGAGCCGGGCCAAGAAGAAAGAGAGAAGCAGAAAAGGGAAGAAGGGTTTGGTGGTAATGGAGATGAAGTGATTTGGTTAAAATTACAAAATAGTCTTTTTTTTAGTTTATTTTAATAAAAAAACGTTCAAATTACAAAACAGTCAATTTTAAAATTCATTCTAACCAGATAAAACCACTTGGGACCCTATTTGCTAACGGAGGAAACCACAGGCCCCAATTTGATACTTTTTAAACCACATGGACCCTATCTAAAAATGGGCCAAACCACATGACCCTTTTCTGTAATTTACCCTATTTTTAATTTTACTATCACTAAGAATAATACTTTTGTTTTAGAAAAAAAGTTTTGTCAAATATCATCTCTATTAAAAAATGTTTTTGTTAGAAACTATTTGTATTTCGAATTGTTTGGCCTCGGATTCATTGAGATTTCATGTTTAAAGTGGTTCTTTTAAAAACAAATGGATTACAAATTGGATATTTAAGACTTCTAAAAGTGTCTTTTAATTCTAGAAATGTCTTCTAAATTAAAATGTCTTTTAATGACTCAACTCAAACTCTCACAAAATATTAGATGTGAGACAGCACAACGCATAAATAAAGTCTAATAAAAAAATCTAGGTCAAATAGTTATTTTAGTCCTCAAACTATGATATTAGTTTCATTTTAATCATAAAATTAGTGTGTATTTTATTTCGATCTTCTAATTTTCACATTTGTTTAACTTTTGGTGTAAAATATGATTTTGTTGTTATAAAACAATTTATGGTGGATGTCTTTACCACTTCTAAAACCCCCAAATTAAATTTTTATGTATAACCCCTAAATGATTAGAACATAAGGGCATATTTAATCCGTGGAATGATAATATTTTCTCCACATCTTATCATTATTCTTCTACTTCTTCTTCTCCATCTCTTTCCTATTCTATATATTATTTTTATAACACTTGTCTAATTTTTGTCATTATTTCTAACTTATAAAGTTGAGATAGACTACTTCTTTCTCATATGTATCATAATAAGTAAATTGATAAAAAAAATCACTCCTTGAAATAAAAATTGATTACAATTTACAAATTTGTCGCCAATTTATGACTAAAAAATATTGTAAATTAACTTATGTGACACATATGAGACTCAATTTTCATAGTTATAAACCGCGACAAAACCACGACAAAAGTAAGAAGAAAATTATATTTTTGACTAACAGTAAAATAAATGTTAAAGTTTAAAAACCAAAATAGAATAAAAACAATTTTAAGAACAAAATAAAACTGATTGTATAATTTGAATATCAAAATAATTATTTGACAAAAAATCTAATATCATAAATGTGCCAACTCTTGACCCTAACAAAATCATATCCACAAATTAAACCATACCCATAACATTAAATTGGAAATGAGAAATAATGTCAAAACTCAATATATTAATACATTTGGATTCTAGAATCACAAGATTTAGGTGTTTTGATTTTGTCTTCTTTGATTGGTAATGTTGTTCTTTTTTTTTAATCTTTAGATCTTGCTCTCGTTACTAGTATAGAAAATTTTTTTGGTTGACAATACATTTGGTAATGTATTTAACCATCGGAATATTATCTTTATAAGATCAGCTTCTTTTATATTAATAGTTCAACAACGTTTATAATTTATTTTTTTTTAGTCTATTAGTTTTGAAATCTCTAATTGTTTGTAAGTGTCACTCAATTTTTATATAATATATCTTATCTTATTTGTCGATAAAAAAATGTGAAGCATTAAATTTAATAATTAAAGTGTTTAATAAATCATGTTATAATTAAATTCACTGTCAGCTATTGAATTTAATAAGATTAAATCCAACAATGTTTTCTCATAATTTTATTAGATGGAGACACAAAAACTTCATAATACCCAAGTGGTTAACAATCTTTTTCTCTTACAAACAAGTAATTCATATTAAAATTACTTTGTAATTTGTACATCTAGAGTTTTCTATAACTTTGAGAGAAAATTATAATAAACCAGCCACTTCAATAAATAATTAGAGACGAAATGATACAATTTCAATAATGACACATCAAGTATCAACAAGTTAACTCAACTCATTTAGCAAATCCACGTCCACCCCCATCATTACTTAGAAGTTAAGAGCAAATCAGTTTGGAAAGAAAAGGTCAAAGGTCATTTTGGTCCTAAATGTATATCCTAATATTCATTTTGGTATTTTATGTTTTAAGATGTTCAAATTGGTCTTACATGTTAACTTCATTTTAGTCCTAAACTAATGAATTTAGTCATATTTCTCTTGTCTCTCATTTCATGTTCAAAGGATTTGTTAAGAGTAACTCATAACATCAAATTCGTTGCATTCGAGCTTAAAATAAGAGAGACACAATCAATTTCGCTTGTTTGATCAAAAAATGAGCGGTTTACTTTCATGAGTTATTGGACCTTATTTGCTGACGACTCAAATTGGATAAAGAAAATACTCTTTTTAAACAATACTTTGAACTCGTCACATTTGAATTTAAAATGAAAGAAATATAACTATATTCAATATATTGGGATTAAAATAAAATATTTTTGCTAACATTTAGGATCAATTTGAACACTAAACCATACATTTAGGACCAAAATGACCCTTTGACAAAAAAAATAATATAATATTGGTTAATTTAAGAAAAAAAAAACCATTAAACAATGATCCTAAAGGGCTTTTGTGTAAATTGACGAGACTGCATGTCCCTCGTGCTTCTCAGACTCAGATCAGTCGTTGTTAAGCATCGCTCCGGTATTTCCTCTTCTATAAATACCGACTCAGCCGTTGTTTTAGCTGACCGGGAGAATTATCACCTACTTTTCTCTTCTCTCTGCATCGTTATCATCGTCTCTCTCTCTTCTCTTCCTCCCCGAAGCTGAGGTAATCACTCAGATTCACTTCTCGAATTGTCTTCTACCTTTCTCTGCTGTGTTCTCCCGCTCTTTTTGTTTTACTCGGCATTTCTCTGTTGAACATGTTCGCATTTTGATTTTCTGCCTAGCTGAAATTGAATTAGGGTTGCATTTTGATTTTCGGTAAAGAGGTTGGAGATTTGATACATGCTTGATGTTTGATGTAGGATTGATTTATATGTGCTCGGTGATTTTCATTTCGTGTTAGATCTGTCTAATCTTCGCCCATGCTATTACCTACATGAGTTATCTTTTAAAAAAATGTACGGAGTGACCGGTAGGTAGCAAATGTTTGAGTAAGATATTATTTATAAGTGATTTCTATAACTATGCGAGAAATGATTAAGGAAGGAGAATTAAGCATCGAGGTAGTCTTTGTCAGGCTAAGTGAAAGCGATTTTCGAAGATGAAATTGGTGTTCTTTGTTTGAGGTAGGTAGGATGGAATTTTTGTGAGGATCGTTCTCATAATCCATGTGCCAGAAGATAGTAGTTAGGAGTATTTGTATATTTTCTAGGATGTCGAATAAATAAATAATAATTTTATACACACACGACACACACATGAGAAAATTAGATTTTACCTCTTCCAACAGAGGCCTAATTGGTCCATGAACTTTATTATGCAACAAAAAAACCTTCCTGAACTTTGGTGCATCGGGTTGAGATGAAAATGTGGTGATAAGAAGAGGCATCACGGGATCTAACAGCCTCATACAGTTAATTTCAATTGAGATTTAAAATTTTCATTTTAGTCAGTTGTTCAGACTTCAGAGATGTTGCTTTCTTACAATTTGAACATTTATGTTCCAATTTTGCTATAACTAATTAGACCTTAGTTCAATGGCAAAATATTTGCTTGTACATATATATATACACCCTTTGGTCCTTCCTCCAGGTTCTCTTGAGCTTTTAAATGTACAATTGTAGTACGTGGTTCTTGTGTCATTATATATAATATTTATTAATATTATCCTCTTTTGTTTTAGCTTAATTATTTATGTTTATCTTTGCTGGCTCTGTACAAGAATGAAATACCCAAAAAATGAGAAATAATAGAAAAAGAAAAAAAGTGGTGGTGAAACTTGTCCAAATATAAATTGTTTTATAGAAATCTCTCTTCATCCTGTCATATTCTTTAAAGATTTAGACTAATGAAAATTAAATAAAGATTGGAATAAATACCTGACTGTTATAATTTAATTGTATCATTTTTGAGGTCTATCAACTTATGGTACTACATCAATATAACAGATCACTATAAAGTAAGGGTTTAGAGGTTTGATATATTTCCTGATTTCCTGTGCCTAACTATGCCCAGTTTTCATGTTTCAGTTAGCAGAATCCAGTTCATCTATCGATGGCTCCAGCAGCAACAGCATCTTCTGATTCTATAAAGCCTAAAGGTCTTCATCAACTTTGTGTAAAAAAATAGTTAGATGCATTTAAGTATACTTATGAAATTATAATACTGAGATATTAGGACTTGGAAGAATCTGCTGAAGCTTTGTGCTCTCATGATTATTTATGAAGTTTTTATTCATTTTACCCTTCATGACTGGTATTGTGTAAACAATTCATCAAGCAGGAATATTTATTAAGACACCAAAACGTTGATCATGTTCCAAAATGTTTTGGAGTTTATATGGTTCAATTGTTCTTAGCAGTTTATTGTTTTACAGATGTTTGCATTGTTGGTGTTGCACGTACACCAATAGGTGGGTTTCTTGGAACCCTATCGTCTTTGTCCGCTACCAAGCTAGGTTCTATAGCTATTCAAGGTTAGTAGAAAAACCTATGCCTATGTTCCAACCATTTTAAAATCTTGGAAAATTCTCTGTTTCTTTATCTTCACATCTTTTCTTTTTTAAAATGTTAATATCCAGCCGCAATTAAAAGGGCCAATATTGATCCATCACTTGTACAAGAAGTATTCTTTGGGAATGTTCTTAGTGCTAATTTGGGGCAAGCACCAGCCAGACAAGCTGCTCTAGGGGCAGGAATACCCAATTCGGTGATCTGCACCACAATAAATAAAGTTTGTGCATCAGGGATGAAAGGTCTGTAACTTCCTGTGGTGTAAGTTCTGTTTGTTTCTTGGTTTTATTTTAAGAACAAGGGAACTAAACATGTTTTGGTCATTTCAGCTACAATGCTAGCGGCACAGAGTATTCAATTAGGAATCAATGATATTGTTGTAGCTGGGGGTATGGAAAGCATGTCTAATGTACCAAAGTATTTTGCAGAAGCAAGGTTAATATTTCCTTCTATTTACTGTTGAGTAAGATTTGTCAATGCAATATGCCAAAATAAATCACACTGAAAATTCAGGAAAGGATCCCGCCTTGGACATGATTCTCTTGTTGACGGGATGTTGAGAGATGGTTTATGGGATGTCTATAATGACTGTGGAATGGGTGTTTGTGCTGAATTATGTGCAGACAAACACGCAATAACAAGAGATGACCAGGTATTTTGAGGATGACTTTTGTATTCATTTCAGAGGGGTTGCCATATTAGATTTTAATTCTTGTCACTGTTGATCTTGCAGGATAACTATGCAATTCAGAGCTTTGAGCGTGGTATTGCTGCCCAAGACAATGGTTCTTTTGCATGGGAAATTGTTCCAGTTGAAGTTTCTGGAGGAAGGGGAAGACCTTCAACCGTGGTTGATAAGGATGAGGGTTTAGGAAAGGTAATCGTACTAATTAAACTTGAAGCATCCTAAATTTCTAGTAGACACTATTGTATTCATATAGTTACCATGACACATGTCTGGACTATATATAAGCCTTATGTAATCCCTTCAAGTTTCTTCACACTTTGAGAATTTTAAAATTTGTAGAGAATATAGATTTCCAGAGCATGATAATATTGTCATATGTTCATTTTAAATAATTTTTCTTAGATGTTTCATGCGAACAATCAATCAGGGGGAGCGTTGGTTAATCCATTAGTTTTTTCTGTCAATACACTGTTTTATTTATTATACATCTTTAGTTGCTTAATCAGTTGCAGTTAGTAAGGTTATTCTTGTTCATGTATTTCTATTCTTTCCTTATATTCTTATGGTTGTATTTTGCTACACCAGTTTGATCCTGCCAAGTTGCGAAAGCTAAGGCCAAGTTTCAAGGAGAATGGTGGTACAGTTACTGCTGGCAATGCTTCCAGTATAAGGTTATATTTTGTCTGCTTATATTCTCCGACAGTATATTTGTTTGGCTTTTCCTACTGTTGTGTTTGAAGTTAGGTGATCTTGTCTTGCTTAAATAATCTTTGTAGAAAATACTTGGTGTTCACTATGATACTTGTAACTAATTTAACATTAACTAATCATTGCAAGTGAGGGAGTGGGGAAGGAAAGTAATATGACAACATGTAAGTTATTTTGAAACTGACAGTTGGGGAGAGCTGAAGTTACTTATCAAAATCAATAGTTCTTGAGAAATATTTGGGGAAACATGGTGGGAATATATGGTGAGACTGTTAATCTGCTGACATGCAAGTAGAGATTGTCCTTCTAGAGGATTTTTTTTCCCTATATTGTTTTGTACGACATGAGGCTGAATCAACTCAACTGTTTGATATCAGTCATAGAATTGCAGTCATTACTAGACTTAAGCTAGGTTCTGTATGTATTTGCTATCAAATTCTCTAATATATGTAGAGAGAACATTTTAAAAGACCTATGAAATTGTTAAAATAATAATATTATTAAGTGCGCTCCTTATATTTAGACACCCAGAATCTATACCTTAGTTTTGTCCTCTGAAGAAAGTTAAACTTCAGAAACCTATTGTTTTGAACTTTATTGACTTACAGATGTCTCTGCTTCTGTGGGTATTGCTTAATTTGAAATTTTGAACCCTTTGTTTCTAAAAAATAAAGTAAAACTAAATATGAAATTGTTATTCCTGTTAGTGATGGTGCTGCCGCATTAGTTTTGGTAAGTGGAGAGAAGGCACTAGCGCTTGGGCTTCAAGTTATTGCAAAAATTACTGGATATGCTGACGCTGCTCAGGTACCTAAAAATCTGAAATATTGTAAAACTTTTAATTGGAATTTTAGGCTGTGAAGAATTAGATATGAAGAAACATATTGCTATTCACATTCTTTTTTATGTTTGGTATAGCAGTGAAGTAGCACTACATAACGCTCATGAGATTGATGTATGCAGGAACCAGAGTTTTTTACAACAGCTCCATCCCTTGCCATTCCAAAAGCTATTTCCAATGCTGGGTTGGAAGCTTCCCAAATTGATTTTTATGAAATCAATGAAGCTTTTGCGGTAAGAAAGGATTTTTTTTTTATTGAAGCACCTTTTCAAATGTTAATAGTGTTGTTAGTTTTAATACTTCTCATTGCTGCTTTTAGGTAGTGGCTCTAGCAAATCAGAAAATTCTTGGACTAAATGCGGTGAGTTTTTGTCATTTATTGTCATGTCAAACTTGTTAGCGTCATCATGTCTGTCAATCTCTGCATTTCTCTAGTTCTGAGTAACTTCCATGCAGTTGAGTGGCCTTTTCCTGTATTTTCTTTCAATCCCCTTGCCCTCTTTGTTAGAGTGCACTTCTTCACAAAGTTCTGGTTTCAGCATGGCCATTGTCAGCTCTGGATAAACATCTCATTATTTCTACCAAGTAACTTGCTTATCTTTCAGGACAAAGTAAACTTGCATGGTGGAGGTGTATCTTTGGGTCATCCTCTTGGTTGTAGTGGTGCCCGTATTCTTGTGACTCTTTTGGGGGTATGTTTCAGTTGGTCACTTTAAACATCTTGCAACCAACGATATTCCTTTCCCCATTAAGTTGCTTAAGTATCGCTTTATGCAGGTACTGAAGCAGAAGAATGGCAAATACGGTGTTGGTGGTGTTTGCAATGGAGGTGGTGGGGCATCTGCCCTTGTTGTGGAACTCCTGTAAGCTATTTTTCAAGTAAGGAAGACCTCTTGCATACTTATAATATGACCTTCCAGAGCAGTATGTGTGGACAGTTCAACAGACACTTGCTCCTTTTGGATAGTTCAAAATTGATTTCAAGCAAAGAGTAAAAAGAAAAGAGATAGATTTGGATGTATGATTGGTAGGGTTATGTCCTTGGTTATGTTAGGTGAAATGAAATCTTGTGAGAAAGTTAGAGTTCTTTTATCAAGTTCAATTTGGTGTTTTATCTGCTTACCTTTTCCCAATAAGTTAGTGGCCTATATTCCTCTTCTTTGCTAGAATTAGTATTTGCTTCGCAGAGAAAGTAAAGAGCAGGGAAGCTTTGGCTATACCAAGTATGTATGTGTACAATGATATTATAATTTCGGATGTGAGGATTCATGCAGTAATTTAAATTTCAGTTATTAGTTTCGTCTGCTTTGGGCTTTCTTCCAATTGTCCCTGTTGGAATGGTTATGTTTGAAAGTTGCACCTAGAGGGTTGTGAATAGGTGTTATAAAAATAATCCTTTTTTGTTTTAATTGCTTTTAAATTACTCAACAATTAATTAAAATAAATTAGCAATAAATAAATATGCGAGAATTAAAAGAGTAGAGATGGAGAAAAACAACATCAATATTTATTCTGGTTCGGCCCCAATGACATACGTCCAGTCCCCTTGCACAACAAGAGATTTTTAGATTTAATAACAACTTGTTTTAGACCTTGCTTACAAGTAATGACTTACCATGGTTTTCACTCGCTCACCACCACGCTCACTCACAATGAATTCAAGAAGGAATATAAGTGGTTAACCCTTATGGAGTTTCTTAATAAATTCTAGATAATGGTGATAAGGCAACATCACCAAACCATCAAACTCCTTATGAAGAACATTGTGAAACTAAAATAAGAAAATCATCAACTTAAAAAAAATTCTTAATTATCTAGAATTTATTAAGAATCTCCATAAGGAGTTTGACAGTTTGGTAATATGAAATAAGTGTTTTACGGAAGCTCTAACTTTTATACACATAAGAGGAGGTACAAATAAGGAAAACCTTTCGGGGCAAATCTCATTATGATCAATTTGGGTAGGAAGGATGATTTGATTGAAGATTGTCTCATAAAAAAGGAAAGAAGAAGGGCGCCACATGATTGGGGAGAGAGAGAGCAAGAGAAATGTAAGGCAATTGAGAAACCATCAAGAATGATGGATGCCTATATTAATAGGCTGTTTTATTTGTATCAAAAAGAGAAGCCAAATAAACCATTATGTGGCCAAATGTTTATGCCTAAAAAAACATGACGTGGGGACCAAAAAAAAAAAAGCAAAAAGAATTAAAAAAAAGTATGGGCTTAGCATGAAACTTAATTTGAATGATGCCCCCCACCTTTTTTTTATTTTTTATTGTTTTTTATAAAAAAAAACCACACACAAATATATGTATATATAAAAAAATTAGACTAATAAAAACATTAAAATTTACCATTTGTCATACCAAGTTCTTTTTTAAACAATTTAAATCTATCTTCAAGAAGAGCTTTCGTGAAGATGTCTACGAATTGAAGATTTGTCTCAACATATATTGAACTTCAACATCTCCTTTAAGTTCATGATCCCGAATAAGGTGATGTCTGATTTCAATGTGTTTAGTTCTTGAATGTTGCACATGATTTTTGGTTAGGCAAATAGCACTAGTATCATCACAAAAAATTATAATATTGTTATACTGTAAGGAGAAGTCCTCTAGCTGATGTTTTATACATAATAATTGTGCACAACAACTCCCAACGACCATGTATTCAGTTTCTGCAGTGGATAGTGCTACGGAGTTTTGCTTTTTACTATTCCAAGAGACTAATGATTTGCCATGAAATTGACAGAATCTACTAGTACTTTTCTTATCTACTTTATCTCCTGCATAATCTGTATATTAGTATCCTACTAAGTCAAAGTCATTAGTTCTAGGATACCATAAACCATAATCAATAGTGCCAACCAAATATCTAAAAATTCCTTTTAGAGCAACAAGATGTGATTCTTGAGGATTAAACTTAAATCTAGCACATTTGCAGACACTAAACATAATGTCAGGTCTACTTGCACTTAAGTATAATAGAGAGCCAATAATACCTCTATATGTCTTTTGATCGACATTCTTACCAATTTTGTCTTTATCAAGGTTGGTTGACGGGCTCATTGGAGTGCCTATAGCTCTAGAATTCTCCATTCTGAATATGTTTATCAACTCCTTTGTATATTTGGATTGATTTATGAATTACCTTTTTTTAGTTTGCTTAACTTGAAAACCAAGAAAGAAATTCATTTTGCCCATCATACTAATTTCAAATTCACCTTGCATGAGCTTAGAAAAACTTTCACATAAAACTGGATTAATACTACCAAAAATAATGTCATCGACATATATTTGAACCAAAAGTGAATCATGTTTATGTAATTTTATAAATAAAGTAGTGTCATGTTTTCTTCTAGTGAAACCATTTTCAAGAAGAAAATTACTAAGTCTTTCATACCAAGCGCTTGGAGCTTGCTTTAAACCATAAAAGGCTTTTGAAAGCTTATAATCATAGTTAGGAAAAATTATTTTTTTTTTCAAAACCTGGAGGTTGCTTGACATAAACTTCCTCGTTTATAAGATCGTTCAAGAAAGCACTTTTCACATCCATTTAGAAAAGTCTAGTTGATTCTAATCTAGCTACTGGAGCATAATTTCCAATTAATGCTTTAATCAAAATTAATTTGTGACAAATAAGATTTAAATTATTTGACAAGATGAATTAATCATATATAATCAAATCAAATAATATTTGTCAATTACCATATGTATTAATTTTGTTATTATCATAATAAACTTAATTTTAATATAAACTTTTTAGGGCTAATAATGTTATCCCCAAATACACAAGGGACATCTACATGTTTCTTTTGGTAACCTTAAAAAGGTTTTAGTTTTTTTAAGTATTTTAAGATTATAAAATCATTTGAATTCTATTAATCTCGTCAACATAAAAGGATTTCGAAGATTTGATGTTTCCAATGCATTATATAAAATGTCTTGAGCAAATCTTAATATGAATATGAAAGCAAATGGCCTCTGTTGCTTGTCTGCTTCTGTTGTAGTCACAAGTAAACTTGTAGGCAGATGGATGACAAATGGCTTTCTCTACCACAAGCACGAGTTTCACAAAAGAAATTCTCAAATACATTTTTTTTTTAATAAAAAATCATACTTATCGTTTTAATTGATGAAGATTACATGACTTATTCTATCATAAGTACTTGATTATCTTTCCTTAACCCTTGGTCTTCTTCAAAAACGTTATTCCCTTACTTACTCTTTAGAAATGTTATTTTTAAGTTTATTTTATACTAAAAAAATTGAAATTTTGCAGACATCAATTAAAATGGATATCAAATTTGTTTTTGAAGTTATATATATATATATATATATTTCACTTTAGATTTCATGTTGCATTTGTAATCATGTGTGACCAAGAGTGTCATTGAGTAAGCAAGAAAAGAAGTAGGTCGACGGAAAGATGCAACATAAATGAAAAACTACTTGGAAAAAATTGAACAAATTAAAAAGTTCTAGAATTGAATTTGTTTGTTTTCCAATCTACCTCAAAGGACACATAAATTGAATAGTAATAAAAAAAAGACACAAATACATAATGTATAAATTAATTGTGTAGAAGGTCAATGAATATTTATGAGTGCAAATATTTTAAAATTTATAATCAATTAACCAGCTTATCAATAAATTTAACTTACACTTGTTGAAATCGCAAGATGAATTAAGATCATGGAACTTTGTTTTAACTATATAATCAATAATATGAAATAGCGGAAGTTTCAATAGCTTTGTTACAAATTCCCATTCACGCAACTATTTTTGTGTAGTTTAATATCCAATCACATTATAACAATATGATAATAGTATTTCTTTAACATGAATTTCTTAAAAGCTAATGTTGTAACATATTTATGAGTTATGACTATGCCTTAGCTAACTTGAAAAGATTTGGGGTGCATGAAGTGCCATTGAAGCAATTCATTGAGGTAATCTTGTAAAGAGCTTCTGTTGGGTGACCCCATTGATCAAATTGAGTGTATTCTGATCGATATATTGGCACATAGAGGTTGTCCTTTCGGATGACAAGTGACTGAAAGATGAGTAATCCTACACATTTGAAATATATATCATGTTTGTACAAAAAAAAAAAGCCAATATATATCATGTTAAACAATAACTACAAAATTAATAATGTTGGGCTTGGATCACTCTATGAAGGAGGCTCATTTGAAACTAAAACACCCACGGCTGAAAATGTTTGAACTAGACTTGGGCCAAATGGGTCTCCTTCATAGAGTGACCCAAATCCAACAAATAAAAATGTATTTTGAAAGCTAAAGAATTTTAATTTTCTCACCGAATTTCTTAGGCGATGCTTGGATTCTTTTCATGAACTTCACTCCATTGTATATTGAATACAAGAAACCAGGGAGTTTAGATTTTAGTTTTTTCAAACGAGTTGGAAGTTCATCTGCATAATACATTGTCTCGCAACCTGAGGTATAATTATGTCTACAAGTGGCAAGGGATGACACCAAAAACTTTCGAGCAAGATGATAGAGTTTCTACCCAAAGTATTATCATTCAAATTCTTATGTATAGTCCCTAAGTGAAGCAAGTTCTTTTCAAGTTGCACAAACTTGAGTTGAATATGTTTTCTTGTTAAAGTAACATTGCTGAATATATCAAGGTTATTAAAACCGGACCGGTCATTGAACCGGCTGAAGTAGCGGTTCAAGGTTCAATGGTTCAACCGGGGTCGGACCGTTAATAATTAAATAAATAAAAAATAATATATTTAGTTTAATATAATAAAAATATATAATAAACTCTTTAAGTTGGATTGAGTAAGAAAGTGATTAATTAGGAGGATAAAAAATCAAATTTTGAAGTAAAAACTATTAAATAACGTATTATTTTGAGTCTAAACATAATAAGAAACAAATTTCTTTAAAATAACATCATTTTAATCAAGAAAAA